>CM066329.1:53499133-53631633 GCA_033807585.1 Hydrophis major
GGGGGTTGGACTAGAAGACCTCCAAGGTCCCTTCCAACTCCGTGATCCTGTCACCAGGATATGCTGCTCATTATAGCTTGTGGCCCTGTAGTAGTGGTGGTATTCTACAGGTTCGGCCCGGTAGTTTAAAATACTACCATTCGGCCGAACCAGTAGTTAAAAAAGAAACAGCTACTGGTTCGACTGTACAGGTATTTCTTTTTTTTTCCCTTCCTCCCAATGATCAGCTGTTCCGACGATCAGCTGTGCCAGGATCCCCCTCGCTGTCTTACTGCTTCGCCCAGGAGGATTTCCTGAGGCCCAGGAAACAAAAAGGGGCACCCAGGGGAGGATACTTCTTGTCCGTCCGTCTCCCTGTCTCTATTCTTTCCCTCCTGGGCCTCAGGGAAGCCTCCTGGGAGCAAAAACGGAGCGGAGGGGGGCCAAAAAACGGGGCGCGGGGGGGGGTTGCTGCTGAAAAAAAAGAAGCTACGCCCACTCAGTCACATGGCCATGCCCACCTAGCTACGCCTACAGAACCAGTAGTAAAAATATTTGCATCCCACCCCTGCCCTGTAGAAGACCTGCTTGTCATAGGTGACACTCTCCAGGCATCGCTTCAGCCTCTTCATCTCTATGCCATTTGCTTATCGCTTTTCCTCCTCCACATCCCTTCCCACTCTACCTTAGCATTTGTTTTTCTAAGCTAAACATCCAGGTGAGGCGAGACTGTCTCTGGATGTCAGCATATCCTTACAAGGACCAAGGTGTGGCTCAATTAGTACAGGCAGCTGCGACACCAGTTTGAATACTGGTTAGCCAAGTTGTGCAGGTAATGTATGAATGCTTGAGGGAAGTGTAGGGTGGGAGGCCTTTCTGCCCGACTGCAGTTGCTTTTTTTCAAAGAGCGGACAGCAGTCCCAACACCTCACAGTCATAAAAACAGTTAAAATGTTATTAAATAGTCCTGCTTCTAGAAGTTAACCTGTCAACCTGTGAAGGAATAGTAGTCTGGAATCCCAGGAGGGAGGGAGTAAATTCCAGAGAAGCAAGAGACAATTCAGTTCAGATAGTTTGTGTGAGAGAGAAAAAAAATCAAGATGGCTCCTCCCTGGTAGTGCCCAGAATATATTTGTATTTATTTTTCGTTTATTTGTATCCCGCCTGTATTATTTTTACAAATAACTCAAGGTGGTGAAGGGATACGGTGGCTCAGTGGCTAAAACGCTGAGCTTGTCGATCAGAAAGGTCGGCAGTTCGAACCCCTAGCACCACATAACGGAGGGAGCTCCCGTACCTTGTCCCAGCTTCTGCTAACGTTGCAGTGCGAAAGCATGTAAAAATGCAAGTAGAAAAATAGGGACCACCTCGGTGGGAAGAAAACAGCGTTCCGTGCGCCTTCGGGGTTTAGTCATGCCGGCCACATGACCACGGAGATGTCTTCGGACAGCGTCTTCGGCTTTGTAACAGAGATGAGCACCGCCCCCTAGAGTCAGAAACGACTAGCACATATGTGCAAGGGGAACCTTTACCTTTACAAGGTGGTGAACCTATTCAACATCCCTCCCTCCTCCTATTTTCCCCATAACAACCCTCTCCCCAGGTTCAAAGTTGACTCAACCTCCCATCCTTTCAATGTGTGTAAAATGAGGACCCAGATTGTTGGGGGACAATATGTTGACTCTGAAAATCACTTAGAGAAGGCAGTGAAACACTGTAAAGCGGTATATAAGTGTGAGTACTATTGCTATCCTGATACTGCCTTTCATCAGGTTCATGTCCACCTCTTCTTCCTCCACCTGCCAATTCAGCCTGGAAGGGAGAGAAGTGGGACACCCCCAGATAAGCAGTTCTTGGTTTTCTAATATAGTGAAGGGAAATTAACTTTAATTGACGATTGCCCTTTCCCTCACTCACTTTTCAGTATCACAGTGAAATAAACCTTTGAAGATACTGGCCTTCAAGAAAGGGCCTATTTCTTCCAGAAAAAGGAAGGGTACCCAAACTACTTCTATCACAATAGTGGATTCATAAAGCTCATTAAACCAGGTCAGTTAAAAAACTAAGAACCACAACTGCAGCATATCCTAGGTTTTGCCTAGCTTTAACTTTCCTTTTGGATTTATATATATTTATATATATGTAGATAGCTCTGCCTTGCAAGCCAAACCTTTTGGTTCAGCGTATTGAGGGAATCTTTAAAAAAATCAGAACTCCAACAACATGAACTCAACTATAAAACCAACTTTAGTTTGTTTTAATTTCTGTTGGCTATAGATAATTGCTGTTTCTCTCTGCCATGTTAGCCAATGCAGGAGATTCTTCAAAAAGCCTGTTTTATGTTCTGCTTTGCCTCGTCTTCAAAATTCACATGCCATATCTGCTCCTGGAAATGAATTGAGAAACTCTTCTTCTCTCTATAGAGCCAGCTGAAAAATGAGGGTCGGATCCGAATGTTTCAGCACAGTTTTGAAGCGGATTTTTTTGTGGTGGCCTTCACGGACAGCTATATATCTAAGGTTGGCTTCTGCCAAAGAGGGGCATGGACAGAGGAGAAGAGCCGAAGGGCCAGCAAGCTGATAATGAGGCTCTTATTGTTGTTGTCTCAGGTGCAAGAATTTATATCGGGGAAGGAGTTCGCCAGGACGGTGAAGAAGTTTTTAGATTCGGTCCTTACCTCCTGCCCCGACATCAGTTTTGACAAGAAAACGATGTTGAGAGATTTTGGCTTTAGGGACACAGAAATCACGTAAGCAGACGAAGAGTCCCTGAAGCTATCAATTTTCCTGCTGTTCCGTAACTATTTTTTTTCCCCCTCTTTTCACTGTTTGCTCTGCCGGCCTTTTCTCCAAATTAAGCTCATTCGTTGTGTGTGTATGTTGGCTGGGGAATTCTGGGAGTTGAAGTCCACCCATCTTTAAAGCTGCCGAAGTTAAGAAACACCATTACATGAGTTTTGCTTGTGATTTAAAGACCAATAAGCGCCTCTGCTTTCTGAGAATGTACGCATTCTCATGTTACAAAAGGCAAGCTTTGGGAGAACTGAAATCTCACAGGATCAAGTCTTAGTCTTGTCTCATTCAGGGTCCCGTTTCCCACAGTGGCTAATTAGATACCTTGGGATGTTGTTAAATCATACAAGCATGGTCGTCTTCCCTTTTTTTTTTTCTGACTTACAACATTTTATTAGATCATAGAATAAAATACAAAAGCACAAAAGCAAATAGTAGGACACATTAGGGAGAAGGAGAAAGAAAAGTGAGGAGGGGAGGGAGAAAAGAAAAAAATAAAACGTTGACTTCCAACTACCTCTGTTGAGGTAGAATAAAGCAGTAATATCAAACCTCAACTTTTTACTTTTCCATAATAATATAAAGTAGCTATTTCTATGACAACAAATCAATCTAATCAATCAAACCCAAGATCAAAGAATAGTTGTCTTCTGAACAGGTTGTCCTTGACTTATGGCCACAATTAAGCCCAAAATTTCTGTTGCTAAGCAAGATAATTGTTAAGTGAGGTTTGCCTCATTTTACAACCTTTTTTGCCACAGTTGTTAAGGGAATTGCTGCATTGTTAAAGGTAGTAATATGGTGGTGAAGGGAATTTGGCTTCCCCATTGACTATTTGTCTGAAAAGGTAGAAAGCATTACCTCACAAATCAATATAGTTGGTCATGGAATAAATCACAATGGACGTTTACTTTTCCTCTTTCTGCCTTTTCTTCAGGCAGCTGGTGAATGCTGGAGTCTTGACTGTCCGTGATGCCGGGAGCTGGTGGCTCGCTGTGCCTGGAGCAGGCCGCTTCATCAAATGCTTCATCAAAGGTGTGCCTATTCGCACAATGTGCAGCTAAGCAATAGTTGCAGTTTGTTGGCTGAACCCACACACGATGCTAAGAAGCAAATAAACAAAGCACATTATCACACCGAGCCTGAAACATTGAAACCTGCAAGATTTCACTAGATTAAGCAAGTTGCAAATTCGCATCCAGAACCAGCAAATATATTTCAGGGGGTTTTGGGGGAGTAGTAGAAACTTTGTTGCATTTTAAATTCATGAAACCATTACAATTTAGCGTGGCTCTTTCATTTGAGGGTTTGTTTTTGGCAAACTAAATTAAGAAGAAATTGGAAGAATTGGAAGGAGGGGAGGGGGAGAGGGGAGAAAGAGAGAGGAGGAGGAGGAAGAGGAAGAGAGAGGAGGAGGAAAAGGAGAAGGAGAAAAATTCTCCATTACCTTATCCAGTGCAGGATGTCCAGTCTTGAACTCCATTTGTCAGACCTGCCCTGACTTGGTCCCTTATCCCAAAAAAAAGAGACTCCATTTGTGATGAGAGCTATACTTTTAATAAAAGCCAAGTGGATTACAGAATGGCAAAACCAGAACTGAACTTCCGGTGCCTCCCTGTTAAACTTTACCCCGTCCACTTCCTCTCCTCCCCTATTCCCTTCTTCTCTCATTATATTTGCATACATCGTTTTTGGAACAGTCTCTTCAACGGAGGGCTGGTTGGTTGGTGAGCTGTTGCATTCCATTCCCAGGGTTTGACCCTAGAGATGGTGCCTCCGGAAGGCACGATGATTTGGTCGTCTTCTCCTTTCTCATCCAGCTGCCCCCACCCCATAGTGCATAGCAGACTGACAGCTAGTGTTGAGGTAATTCCCCGTTAGGAGAATGAACGCGTACAGGGAGACGTATTTGAGAGAAGTGTTTGAATAATATATACAGAGCACACAGATACACTGTATGGTAAATGTAGGTTTTTACTTCCAGAAAGGTTTAAGCAAAGTCCAAAATAAGCAATCCAAAATCATTCACAGGTAAATCAGTCAGTTTTTCAATCCAGGGATAATCCAGATATCAAAGTCCAATGTCAAAAAACAGTTCAGTAATAGACTTACATTAAATCCAGTAATATCAGTCAATTAGAAGAAATGGAGCAACGGCAATACTTTCCAACAGAAGGAAATAGAGATACTCACTCAGACACACTCTCTTCTGAGACTAAGACTAAACAACCCAGGTTTCTGGCTCCATCTTATGGCTGTTTGAGAAACCACACCCAATTGCATGCTCTTGCATTCCCTTAAAGATATAGTACTAAAATGTTTATCCTGGTTTATATATTTCTAACCCAAATACCTGTTAGGTGACTTATATTCCTAACAGCTAGCAAAAGTCAAGCTGAAGCATATGATGGCCGCTCTGACAGGAGCTGCTTGCTGACCATTTTTCTCTTCCCAGGAAGAAAAGCTGTCTTGGGGATGATCCAGAAATCCAAATACAAGGAAGTCCTCCTGTCTGATTTACAGAGCCGTCAAGCGCCCAATGCTGTGAAACTGGGCCTTCCCTACCATATTCACGACATCATTGGAGCCCAGCTGGTTGACTGGTATTAGATTCCTTTTTCTTCTCTTTCTTGTCTCCGTTCCCTTCTATTTATGGCTTCCAGGAACCCACAGGCAATCCGTCATCAATTCGTTTGGTGACTGTTTGAAGTTACCGCCACCTTGAGGAAAAAAAGTGACTGGCAACCAATCCTCGTGCATACAACTGTCGCGGTATCTCCACAATCGCATGATCAAAATCCAGACACTTGGTAACCATCGTATTGAGTTGGTTGATTGAGTTGCAGCATCCTGGGTTCATGTGATTACCGTTTGTAACCTTCCCAGCTGACTTCTGACAAGCAATCTCCACAAGGAAGCTGGATTTGCTTAATACATAATTTAGTTGGAAACTACAGTGATTCACTTAACTGTGACAAAAAAAAAAAGTCATGAAATCAGGCACACAACTCACTTCAAAATCCCCTTGCTTAGCAATGGAAATTCTGGTCCAGAATGTGGTTATGTGTTGAGAACTATCTGCAGGGGTGGGATTTTAGCCGGTTCGGACCAGTTCAAGCAGACCCGTAGTTCCAGCGACCAGTTGGCCATGCCCCTGCTCTAGTCTGTCCTATATTTCCATGTTTTGCAGCTCGGCTGATTTGCACAGCACAGCGAATTGCCATGCGAATCAGTTGTTTTGCTCACCAGGGCTGCAGTAGAAGGTACGTTTTAGAGCTGAAAATAGCGGTTTTCAAATGCTGTGCACGCAAATCATATACTCACCGGACCAGTTGAAACCCACCACTGACTATCTGTACACCCTTTAGAATTTTGATCTTCTCAGAAACATAATAATCGGATTTATTCCAGAGTGGGATTCAACCAATTTGCACCTATTTGCTAGAACCAGTTGTTAACATTCTAAGCAGTTTGGGGAACCGGTTGTTGGAAGAAATTACTGGCCTAATCCTGTAAGGAAGACAGGAAGGAAACATTCTGGTGTTGCTCACAGAAACTGCCTCTCCGTTAACCCTTATTATATTCTTGGCAGGATTAGACTTCCTGTCTCTGGAACTTCTCTGGAGTTTTTTCCCCCTCCTTTGCTGGCACTTTGCTTGTGTGGAGTGACCATTCAAAGTTAAAATGGCACTGAAAAAAGTGACTTATGACCATTTTTCACACTTACGACTGTTGCAGCATCCCCACAGTCATGAGAGGCCAGGCGAGGAGATGTGTGCCTCGATGTGAGTGATATTGAGTTGGCCGCACCTCGCCAATAACATGACCACCAAGCCACGTCCACCCAGTCACATGACCACCAAGTCACGCCCACCACCTAAGCCACACCCACAGAATCGGTTGTTAAAAATTTTGAATCCAACCCCTGGATTTATTTTTTCCCTTCCAAAGAACCCAAGTTGAAATCCTGATAATAGGAACACAGGATTTCTGAATCTGGTTCAGATGCCTGGACTTCAGCTCCCAGAATTTCACAGCCAGCATGCTGGCAGTAGAAGTCTACGTATCTGAATAGTTGCCAAGGTAGGGAAACACCCGTTGAGAGATATCTTGCACATTTGAACAAGGGGATCAGTGGGTTAAACATTTCAGAGTCTCAAAAGCCCACTCACCTGTCTCTGTACCATTGTTATTCTACATTCCTCTTGCGAGGTCTTTTAAGGGATCCAGTCAGATCCAAGAATTTGAGAGTGTCTTTAGAGATAAAACTGGGCAGCCAGAAAAGTCAAAAGCCACATCTTCAGATATCTAATCTGTCCTTGGGAATCTAAGGTTACCCCTAGATATTTGCCTATCAGGTTTGTTTTAAATATCTTGTGTCTTCTATCCCTTGTGAAATGGCATTCTCCCATCTTACCATCGCACTGAGCAATTCTGAGAGCTGGTTGCAATATAACAGAAGTATGGAGATTTCACCTAGGAAGCCTCGTGCCTGTGCTCTGAATAGAAGAGCATTGTTGGAAAGCTTTCCTCAGTTTCCCAGTTGCACTGGGAGGGATTATAATATTTCACCAGAGAGCTTTAATGATTTAATTGATTGCCTTGTTCTATCAAAGGTCAAACTCCTCCATGTGGGTTAGCCCTGAACTCAGTGGCAGAAAATACAAACTACGAAAGTGTTTGCTGTATTTCTTTGCATACAGTTCCATGCAGCTTGGCTAAGTTTCTTTCCTGCTTTTGATTTTTAATGATGTCTTTCTCATTCTCTCTAGCGTGCCAACGACCTCTGGGATCCTCCTGCGACTAACAGATGATTAAAAATGTGCCAAGCAGAGAACTGTGCCCAAAATAGACTTTTTAGTTTGTTTTTTTTTCACATCGGGATTCAGAGGTTTTTTTTAATGAGCTTCCGGCATTAGTGGGACCAGAAGAAACTTTTCCTCAGCAAAGTAACCTTCACTGATCTAGAAATTGCACTTAGCGTAGGAGCTCCTTGTAGGAAACTATCGTAAACGGATTGGGATTTCCCACATTAATGGTTACATACGTGGGCCTGAATTGAGAGTAAAATAAAATGACACAGTCCTTCTCCATGAATTGTAGAGGCTGAAGTAAGCTTTCTGTCCTAGGCCTCCCCCAAAAGCACTAAGTCAATTCTGAGTCCCAGCAAAACCTCTTTTATTACATTAATGTGAATTTATTTCATTCACAATCAGCCAATGGCTTGGCAAACAGTCTTGTGAAGGTATATGAATTACCTCAGACCTTTATCAATCCTGGAACGCTGCCTGGTAAAATTCCATGCTCAGTGCTGACAGGGAAGGGCTGGGTTATGTAGACCAATTTTCACGAGACTGGAACAGGCGGATGAGCGAGTTGTTTTCTGCAAAAGCCTCCTCCCCTTTTGCTTCTCTTTTAATCCTGATAGGAGGGGCCATTCATCGTCCACCTGTGGCCTTACTCCCACGTCGACCCTGAATTCTTAATTGTGCCTTCCTTTTGGCAGCTCTGTGCATGCACAGGCTGGAAACCGGTTCTAGAAGCTCCCATGCCTCACTGCTGTCCGAGCCCAAAGGCAGCTGATGACTGCCAGCTTGCCCTGGCCCCATCTCTGCCTCTGATGCAGAGCCCTCGTCCGAGCCTTCCTCAGCCTCCAGACTGGCCTGGGTTCCTCCCCAACCTCCTCACTGTCTGACTGCTGCCAGCTCCACCAGCCATTGGCAGGCCACAACAATAGCAAGATACACTCCCTGGTTGATTCATTCCTTGTGTATGGTGTTAGATATTTATTCTGTATATGTTGAATATGGGTTTACAATGGGTATGAATATAGTCACCTGTTGCAAAAACAAAAGAAGTTTGGAACATGTCTTTAAATGCAATTAAAAAAACCCCAAAGGATGTGCTTGTCTTTTATTCTCTTCACGCTCTGTTTTTTAGGAATATACATGACTATTTTTATGGAGGTGGTGTTTCCAATTCACAAATAATCTGCATTTCAGATTACAGGTCAATCCTTGATTTAACAACAGTTCATTTAGTGACCGTTCAAAGTCACAGCATCGCTGAAAAAGGGGGCTTATCGTTTTCCACACATAATCGTTGCAGCATCCCATTCCCCGTGGTCACATGATCAAAATTGGCAAATGATTCATATTTATGACGATTGCAAGATCCTGGGATCATCTTTCGTGACCTGACAAGCAAAGTCAATGGGGAAGCCAGATTAATTTAACCGTGTTACTCATTTAATAACTGTAATGATTCACTTAAACCACTGTGCCAAGAAAAGTCATAAAATGGGGCAAAATTCACTGAACAACTTTCTCACTTAGCAACCAAACATTTGGCCTCAATTGTGGTCGTAAGTCGAGGACTACCTGTGCACTTTGATTCTAGCATGTGTAAGAACAATTATTCTCCCTTTCTAAAGCACTAAGCACTTATTGGCCCTTTGTGATATCAGAAACTGTCTTGTATTAGATACTGAACAGTGAATGCTTGTTCTTTTCTTTTCGGCAATGTGAAATTAAGAATGACTGTTATTACTATTGCTCATTTGTTACACAACTTCATGTGTGCTTCCACCGAGTCACATGTATAGTATTCATGTTCATTTTTTTCCCATCTGGAGAGATCGTTTTGAACAGTCTTTGCAGTTTCTAAGCTGTCTCCACCCTGATTTACTACAAACTAGAAATTTAACCCTCTTTGCTCATTCCTAGCCCCATGAAATAATTAGAAAATGTCACTTTTTTTAAAAAAAAAAAAGACCTTTGGGGAGAATTCTTTAAAAACTAGCTATTTAGTGCTGTGTTGTTTTTTACTCCTCAATTTCCTTAATGATTTCTAGGAGGGAACTTTTGTTTTTAAGGCTAGACTGCTAAATTTTATTATTGATCTATTCCCTCAAAGTCAGGCAATTCATTACGAAGCTGCATCATGATCAAATGTGTATCTTTCTCAAAAGAGGATATTAATGTTACAGAGCAGGATCTGCCTCCTGCCTGCCATGTATTTTTCTACCTTTTCCAAATGGCCGATTCACCCCTTCCTCCACCTTTCTTTTAGTACTGACAGTCAATAAAGCCCTTTCGTCAATTATTATCTTCCCTTGCCAGTCTTAATTCTTATGGTGTAGGGTTCCGCTTATTGATTTAATAAAATATCTAATTCCAGGAACACAAACATAAATCAAGAGAATCATATTAGTTGTATTAGTAAGGATTCAACAAAATCTGCAGGACTATAGACATTACAAAGCTCCTAAATTCAGCTCACCAAGCCTCCGTATAGTAGGAGTATAGTAGGCCAAAATCACACAGGACTCTAAATCTCTAACACAGTATGGAATTGTGGCCATATACTGTATTTTAATGGTTTATTTTGGGGGCATTGAGCATAATTTGGGCATATAGATCTGTGGGTTGCAGAACTTGTATATTTTCAGTGCTGGATGAGGGTGGACTCCCCCAGATGGGTCGGGCATGCAACTCAGAGTTGTCCCAGTGAGATAGGTGGCAAGGATGCTTATAAATATGATAAATACTTTATGCTTCGATATGACACTTGATCCAACGCTTAATAAAGGAGGTCAGTAAATCTCTTACTTTGCTTTCATCCCTCTGTGTATGTGTGTGTGTGTGTGTATCTGTGTTTCTCTCTGTGTGTATTTCTTTGTACTCAAAGTTGACGGGAGAGAAGAATGCTATTGGGTACTTGTTAGTGGAATCCCAAATGAGATACTTGTTTGTTGCCTAGTCGGAGTGTTGTTACTTAAACCCTCCAGGAGGCAAGCAGGAAATGTACCTCTGAAGACCTTGAGAATATAACTTACCACCACCCTATCTACACAACTAACAAGCATCTCCTTTCGGATTCCACAAACAAAAACAAATGATTTGATGAAATCATGTTTTGGCCACAACCAAGCTTAAATAACTACAGTATAACAGAACAACAGAGTTGGAAGGAATCTTGTCTAAGCTCTTTCTCAAGTAGAAGACCCTGTATCGTTTCAGACAAATGGCTACCCAATCTCTTCTTGGAAGCCTCCAATGATGAAGCACCCACAACTTCTGAAGGCAAAGCCTTTCCACTGATTATAGACTGAGTAATCTCCATTCGTGATGGCAATCTTTCAATATCTGAGGGGCTGCCACCAAAAAGAAGGAGCCAAGCTATTCTCCAAAGCCCCTGAAGGCAGGACAAGAAGCCACGGATGGAAACTTATCAAGGAGAGAAGCAACCTAGAACTAAGGAGGCATTTCCTGACCGTTGCAACAATTATTCGGTGGAACAACTTGCCTCCAGAAGTTGTGAATGTTCCAACACTGGAAGTTTTTAAAGAAGAGATTGGATAACAGTTTCTCTGATATGGTTTAGGGCAGGGGTCTCCAACCTTGGCCCCTGGAAGCCTGGCGGACTTCAACTCCCAGAATTCCACAGCCAGCTTTGCTGGCTGTGGAACTCTGGGAGTTGAAGTCCGCCAGGCTTCCAGGAGCCAAGGTTGGAGACCCCTGGTTTAGGGTTTCCTACCAGAGAAGGGGCTTGGACTAGAATACCTTTAAAGTCCCTTCCAGCTCGGTTACAGGTCTCAACTCGTGACCAAGATGCCTGTCATTAAGTGAGACATTTGTTAAGTGAGTTTTGCCCCCTTTTACTACCTTTCTTGCCACGGTTGTTAAGTGAATCCCTGCAGCTGTTAAATTAGTAACACGGTTGTTAGGTGAATCTGGCTTCCCCATTGACTTTGCCTGCCAGCAGGTCGCAAAAGCTGATTACGTGACCTCAGGACACAGCAACGTCATATCACGTGACCATGGGGCAAAGGATGTGAAAAACGGTCATCGGTCACATTTTTCAGTGCCGTTGTAACTTTGAATGGTCACTGAAGGAAATGTTGTAAGTGAAGTACTATCTGTGTTCTGTTGTTGAAATGAAGAGAGAGAAGAAAAGGGGCAGCACCCAGCCAGGATGCATCCTACATAGTCCTCATTTTACCCACCTCGGAAGGATGGAAGGCTGAGTTCAACCTTGAGCCTGGTGGGATTTGAACTGCCAAATTGCAGGCAGCTGGCTGCAGAAGTAGCACTCTAACCACTGCGCCACCAAGGCTCCTTTTGTTTTTTTACATGTTAAATGTTCAATTTAATTGACCAGGTTTTTTTTCTCTCTTTTTTTTTTTTAATACACTATTTGTTGTTGTTGTAGTAGTACAGGCAGTCCTCGACTTATGACCACAATTGAGCCCAACATTTATGTTGCTAAGTGAGACATTTGTTAAGTGAGTTTTGCTCCATTTTATGATCTTTCTTACCACCGTTGTTAAGTGGATCATTGCAGTTTTTAAATTAATTAGGTTGTTAAGTGAATCTGGCTTCCCCATGGGCTTTGCTCGTCTGAAGGTCGCAAAAGGGGGAATCACATGATGCCAAGTTATCGCACTCGTCATAAATGTGAGTCAGTTGTCAAGCATCGAATGTAAATCACGTGACTACAGGGATGTTGAAACCATCATAAGGGTGAAAAACAGTCATAGCTCACTTTTTTTCAGTGCCATTGTAACTCTGAACTAAGTGAATTATGGTAAGTCGAGGACTACCTGTATGAACCAGTTGAAGCCATGTTATTATTACACCCATCATAAATGTGAGTCAGTTGTCAAGCATCGAATGTAAATCACTTGGGGATGTTGCAACAGTCATAAGTGTAAAAATTGGTCATAAGTCACTTTTTTCTGTGCCATTTTGAACGGTCACTCCATGAACAGTTGTAAATTGAGGACAACCTGTAGTTGTTAGGGTTGGATGTATGTTTCTGTTTTGTTTCATTCTAGTTCTCTAGTGCAAAGAAGAGCAACCAGGATTAGGGGACTGGAGACTAAAACATATGAAGAACAGTTACAGAAACTGGGCCTGGCTAGTCTAGTGAAGAGAAGGACCAGGGGAGACATGATAGAGATCTTTCAATATTTGAGGGGCTGCCACAGAGAGGAAGGGGTCAAGCTATTTTCTAAAGCACCTGAAGGCCAGACAAGGAATAATGGATGGAAACTGAACAAGGAATTGTTAGGGATAACATTGTTTACCCTAACTGGTTTAGGTAAAATAATAAATATGTTATCATGGTTTATTAGTTAAAGTGTCTGCAACTTTAACTGTAGGAATGTAATTAAGGAAGTGGTTGTAAAAGCACCATAAAAGAAGCAAGGTACCTCAGCTTGCTCTCTCTGGCTTGATGATCCCTAATTACTGGATAGACTGAAGACTGCATTTTTCTCCTACTGGAAAAGGAGAGAGAAAGGACTGATTTGTAAGTGAACTGACATTGGATATTCTACACGGATTTTTGCTAATTGAATATCCTTGAATGGACTGACTAAAACGATACATGACTAATGGACTGTTATCTTGACTATGCTATAACTCTAAATGGAATAAACTATATTTTTGATAACACAAGCGTATCTGTTATTTTTACTGTATGTTAACAAACATACAAACTTATCTCACACATTTATCTGTATGCCGATCTGACTAACGCTGCACATTCTGTTTAGCTTGTCTCCTTAACCCTGGTTGGGGAACCCAAGCTTAACAGGAATAATGGATGGAAACTGAACAAGGAGAGATTTAACCTGGAAATAAGGAGAAACTTTCTGACAGTGAGAACAATCAATCAATGGAACAGCTTGCCCTAGAAAGTTGTGGGAGCGCCATCACTTGAGACCTTCAAGAAGAGATTGGACTGCCATTTGTCAGAAATGGTGTAGGGTCTCCCGCTTGGGCGGGGGTTGGACTAGATGACCTATTTATTTATTTATTTTGTCAAGCGATTATAAGATAACAGGTATAAGTATAAACATAGTCATGAGTACATGAAATGGATATGTATAAGAAAAAAAAGAAAAAAGAATCAATAGGACAGGGACGGTAGGCACGTTGGTGCGCTTATACACGCTCCCTACCTCTTAGGAAGGGGGTGAGGTCAATAGTAGACAGTTTAAGGTTAAAGTTTTTGGGGTTTGGGTAAGAAACCACAGAGTCAGGTAAAGTATTCCAGACATTGACCACTCTGTTGCTGAAGTCGTATTTCCTGCAATGAAGTTTGGTGCGGTTTACCTTGAGTTTATATCTATTGTGTGTTCTTGTATCATTATGGTTGAAGCTGAAGTATTCATTGCAATACTTTGCAATGTATTTCATTGTAATGTAATTCATTGCAATGTTTGGATTTTATATACTATATTTAGATGGGACTGAAGACCCCGTAAGTTCTACAAGGTCCCTAACAGTTCATCTGTTAATTGCTTGTGTTACTGTTTTATATTTTATTTTCTATGATGAAACAATACATGTCACCATAGAAACTCATCCATAACTCATAGAACTCATGGAAACTCATCCATAATTACCTAAAAAGAGAAAAGGGGCTGGGCCTCATCTGCCCACTCAGACAAGGCTTCGAGGACAGGCAACGCAGCAACCACTACAGCTGCCTCCTCCTGCCCTCGCTCTTGTCGTCACTTCCGCCCAATATACAAGGGGCGATGAAGGCTGCCTGGGGCTTCGCGCCGGGATCGCCTCCGCGGGACGGTTCGGGCTCTGCCCGGAGGAGCGCCTTGGTTTGGGGGCTTCTATGCCTGGGGCTGTGGTGGTGGCGGGTCTCCGGGATGGCCACTCCGGACCAGGTAACGCCGGCATCGCGTCTCTCGACCGGGTCTGGCGGGAACGGGACGGGATGGGGCAGGTGCCCGCTTTGGTCGCAGGGATCGTCTGAATGAAGAAGAGAAGGAGTGGGAAGGGGTGGGGGGGTGGGCAGCTGGCCGGGCATAGGGGCGGCCCTGGAGGAATATCGGAAGCCGAGTCCTTTGGCTAAGCTGCAAAGAGACCGGAGGAGACAGGGTCGTCCGGGTAAGGGACTCCCACGACTCGGAGGATGACTCACAATAGCAGGGTTGTTGTTGTGGTTGTTGAAGTTTAGCCGGCTTGCTTCGCTGCTCCGGTTTGTTTGTTGGTGGCTCACAACGCGCCCGGTGTGGAGCGGTTCATTTCCCAGCCTGCGAAGGAGCAATTAACTTAGAACAGGGAACCTCACCTCGGGGTTGGAAAGGGACCTTTTGAGGTCTTCTAGTCCAGCCCCCTGCTCAGGCAGGAAGCCCTATACCATTTCAGACAAATGGTTATCCAATCTCTTCTTTAAAACGCGCAAGGAGAAAAGCAACCTGAAAACAAAGGAGAAATTTCTCCTTAGTTTTTAGGTTGTTTTTCTCCTTGATTAGTTTCCATCCATTGCTTCTTGTCCTGCCTTCAGGGGCTTTGAAGAATAAGTTGACCTCCTCTACTTTGTGTCTATGGAGATTCCCAGTCATCCAGGACAAGGATGGTGCTTTTTCAAGAGGCAATTGGACGTTCTGGTTTTTCTTTCTCTTTTTTTCTTTTTGAAAAATATTTTATTGAACATAACAATTAAAAACATTGAACGTGGTTAAGCCATTTTGACATAACTTTTGGTCAATATCACACAAATACATACTTTCCTCTATACATTTGTTCAAATATATAAATATGTAGATTTATTCATTCATATATTACATTCTCCTAAATCTTTGGTCCTATTTTCATCTCATACTCTCATTTACCCTCTCAACAACTCTTTTCCAACTTAAAACCTTCCTTTCTGTCCCCATCAGTGGTAAAATCTATTCCAAATTGCGTAATATTCCGACTCGTCTTTATTTTTCATCTCTAAAGTTAACTTGTCCATTTCAGCAATTTTGTTTATTACTTGGTCATCACTTGGTATCTTTCTCCTTCCAGTTCTGGGCAAATGCTATTCTTGCCGCAGTAATAACATGTATACTCGAATATAGCTCATCCTTATATTTTTTTGATATGATTCCTAATAAAAAACATTCTGAACATGATCTAATTTGAAAACCCAACATTTCCTCCAACCACTTCCCCATCCTATGCCAAAACTCTTGCGCTTTTTACTTTCTAGTTTTTCTTTGAAGATGTTTCGCTTCTTTGAAGCTGAAGAAGCTTCTTGGATGAGAAGCGAAACATCTTCAAAGAAAAACCAGAAAGTCCATTTGCCTCTTGAAAAAAAGCACCTGTGGGACCCTTTTCTTTATGGCAACCCCTCAAATATTGGAAGACTGCTATCATGTCACCCCTAGTCCTTCTTTTCACTAGACTAGACATACCCAATTCCTGCAACCTTTCTTCCTATGTTTTAGCCTCCAGCCCCCCAGCACTCTTTCCATTGTCTCAATATCTTTATATTGTGGTGACCAAAACTGGATGCTGTGTTCGAAGTGTGACCTTACCAAAGCATTATAAAGTGGTACTAACACTTCATATATGATCTTGACTTTATCTTGCTGTTAATGCAGCCTAGGATTGCATTTTGAATTAAAAGGGGAGCCTCAGCGTACTGCAGGCAGGTATGTTGGACTACAACCCCATAATTCCAAATCACTGCATGTGCAGGCTATCAATTCCTGCCAGCCATTCTTCATATGTTTTAGCCTCCAGACCCCAATTATCTTTATTGGTGTTTCTACTCTTTCCAGAATCTCAACATCTTTTAAATATATTTTTATATATTTTATATACAGTACTTAAGATATATTTTTATATTTATAACTTCTCTGGATGGATTTGGAATCCCGTGGAGGGAATGGTCCAATGTTTAAATGATTTTCACATTGTGTTTTCGAGGCTGTCCTGGCTCCCCTTGACTTCATGGACTAGTCCTTAACAGATAATCAGAGTTGGAAGAGACCTTGTAGGTCATCTAGTCCAACCCCTTGCCCAAGCAGGAGACCCTACACCATTACTGACAAATGGCAGTCCAATCTCTTCTTGAAAGTCTCAAGTGATGACGCTCCCACAACTTCCTTGAAGTTTTCATAGTGAGATTTTTGGAAATGGGTTGCCCCCTTCCCCGCTTTGTCCTAGGGGTAAACCGAGAGTGACAGGCCTAAAGGTCACCCAGTTGGCTTTGTGCCAAAGGCAGGACTAGAATTCAAAAGTTTCCCAATTTCTAAACTGCTTCTTTCACCGCTAACTGTCACTTCCTTTCCTTCTTGTCATCTTTCCAATCAGGTCTGGTGTGGTTATTATTATTATTTTTTTAAAAAAATAAATAAGGTTTCAGCTCACTTTGTCCGAATGGCTAAATTGCTGGAGGATTGAAATTGAGGTGAGATGGACAGGAAAGTAGTTTCTCTTTGTTGTCTTGCCAGCTTCATCCTTGGTGACCATATTGATGTTTAATTGTGATGATGATCACATTTTTATCCTGCCTTTTAAAATATATTTATAACTCAAGGCGGGAAACGCGTGTAATTTTTCCAAGCTTCTATTTTCCACACAGCACAACCCTGTGAGGTTGAAAGGGACTGAGTGATTGGGCCATAGGCGTCATATTCGGTATTTCTACACCAAAATCTGTTAATGAGAGAAGTGCGGGAGTCCCCAACCCACTAATATCAGAATACTAACAATAGAATCGTTTTGTGTTAATCTGTTGCTCGGGTGCATTCAAAGGGAGCCTGACTATCAGCTGATAGTACAGCTCCTTTAAGTATGGGTGTAGTACTTACTATTCAGGGACAATTTTAAATTATTATTTGATGTTTTTTCTGCCTTTTTTACATATATATCAAGGTAGTGAGCTTGGGTACCACTGTTCCTGCCTCTTGCTTTCCCCACAAGAACTCTGTGAGGTGGGTTGGGCTGAGAGAAATTGTATAGGGCAGGGGCCTTCAAACTTGACAGCTTTAAGACCTGAGGACTTCAACTGCCAGAATTTCTCCTCCAGTCATGTTAGCTCAGGAATTCTGGGAGTTGAAGTCCACAAGTCTTAAAGTTGTCAAGGTTGGACACCCCAGTTTTAGACAACGGCATGGACTTTGTGCTAGAATCTGGATCAAGAGCAGTGGACCTAATGCCCTCCATCTGGATTCCTTTTGGACTTCAGATCTCATGGAGATTACAGTCATAAATATCTAGGAGGGTTTTCTATTGCAGAACATTTCAAAGAAAGTGAAACATGCCAACCTTAACAAACTTCAGCAATTAGGAATCTACACGTCTTACCAGAATCAGCTTCCTCACCATTCTTCCTCAAAAAAAAAAAAAACAACAACCCAGCAACAACCCTATATTTAGATTTTCCTACCAGCCGCCTAACTTCTCTGTTGGCTTCTACCTCCTGTGCTGTCCAACATCTACTTTCTATTCTTCCTGCTTCTAAGGACAACCTGTGCATGATAGTTGATGATAGTTGATGACCTATGCAGAAGTGACTTGCTTAGGCAGGGGGTTGGACTAGATGACCTATAAGATCCCTTCCAACTCTCTTAATCTAAAAGAGATCTAAAGAAAGAGGGACTGATTTGAAGTCCACCAGCTGACTTTCCTGCCCCAAAAGAGGCCTGTGACTCAAGAGTCCTCTGGTTTTTAAAGCCAGAGCCTTCACCATTCTACCAGACTGGGCCTCCAAAACCAACAATGTTGTTTTTGTAAGTGGTGCCGGCTGCCCAGAGTCGCATTTTCAAAACGGTTAATGATATAAATCTTATTAAATAAAGGCAATTGAGGTTTGTTACATTTGAGATAAATTGCGTTGAAGGAAAAGGTGCTACCCTATTCCTCCTGATTTATTTATTTTTTGCTCCCTTGAGACAACTCTCTCTCTTTCTCCTGGCACTATTATAAATGATTGGATTAATAAACAGAATGAGTTCAAATGTTGCTGCTGGTAGCTGAGGGAGATCTTGTTTCTGTGTATTTGCCTATTGAGCTATCCTACTCTGATTGGACATAATTAGGGCTTATGTGTAGGAGGTCAGTTTCAGAAAGTTCTCAAACTGGCAGCTTCCGAGTCGTGTGGGAGTGTGGTGCTCAGAATTGTTAGGGTTAAGGTTTGTAAAGCGAAGTTTCATCCACAAATCAATTCCATCAATAAATAAATTGTGAGCATTACAGTCCCAACATATCTACACAGCACCAGGTTCAGCATGGCTATTCTACGAAATTTAGCTGTTTATTAAACATCTCAGATTGCACAACTCCATGATAATCCTACAGGCAGTTCTCAGTTTACAACCATTTTGCAACCGTTCAAAGCAGTGGTGGGATTCAAAATATTTTACTACTGATTTGGTGGGCATGGCTTGGTGGGTGTGGCAGGGGAAGGTTACTGCAAAATCCCCATTCCCTCCCCACCCTACTAACCTGCTTTCCAGCTCCGTTCTCTTGTGCAGGGCAACCAGAGAAGACCCAGCCGATCAGCTGGGACTCGGGAGGCAGAGAATAGATAAAGATGGGGCCAGTCAGAGGTAGCATTTGCCGGTTCTCCGAACTGCTCACAGTTTCCGCTACTGGTTCTCCAGAATTGGTCAGAACCTGCTGAATCCCACCTCTGGTTCAAAGTTACAATGGTACCCCCCAAAAGCTACTTACAACCTGGTTCTGAAATTCGGACAGCCAGCTGCAGTCACATGATTGAAATTTGAGTGCTCAGTAACAGTCCTGAATTTACAAGTGTTTGCAGCGTCTCGCATTCACACCCTCAATTATAGTCATAATTTGAGGCTCAGTTTAGTCAAGGACTACCTGTAATTAGCAAGATTGCTCGTCTACAGGTAGTCCTTGAAGTTACAATGGCATTGAAAAAGTGACATGGCCGTTTCTCATACGACCACTGCAGCATCCCCATCATCACATGATCAAAGTTCCGACGCCTGGCAACTGACTCTTATTTATGACGGTTGCAGTGTCCCAGGGGTCATGTGAGCATCTTTTGCGGCCTTCTGACAAGTAAAGTCCACGGGGAAGCCAGATTCACTTAATAGCCATATTACTAGCTTAACAACTGCACTGGTTCACTTAACAACTATGACCAGAAAGTTTGCAAAATGGGCCAAAATTCAATATCTGTCTCAGCAACATAAATTTTGGGCTCAATTGTGATCGTATGTCGAGGTCTACTTATACATAATGTCTACATGACAGATCCCTTTTTTACTTAACCAAAGCTAGGTGTATATGCAGTTTCTCTTGCAAAACATTTTACATTCTTTTCTGTGCTGTTTCCCACCACATTTTTTCCCATCCTTTGATAAATCCCTTCTTGTCCTGTGTTCTGATCTCTATACCTTTTGCCCCTGACAGCTGCACTAACCTGTATGTTTCCCATCCTTAGGTGGGCAGAAAAATAGACTGGGATATTTTTCACTGTCCCTTGGTCAAGTCTTGGTTTGTCTGTGATGAGACCAGAAGGTACTGCTGTTGCTTGCTGTTTCAATATTGACACAGGATGAAGTTAAGGGGAAGAGCCTGGTTTGAAATATGGTAACTAAGCCAGAGGTGGTATTCAGCAGGTTCTGAACAGTTCTGGAGAACCGGTAACGGAAACTGAGTAGTTTGGAGAACCGACAAATACCATCTCTGACTGGCCCTCTCCCATCTATTCTCTGCCTCCCGAGTCTCAGCTGATCAGCTGGATCTTCTTTTGCACAGGAAAACGGAGCTGGAAAGCAGGTTTGTGGGGTGGGGTGGGAATGGAGATTTTACAGCAGGGGTCTCCAACCTTGGCTCCTGGAAGCCTGGCGGACTTCAACTCCCAGAGTTCCACAGCCAGCAGGCTGTGGAATTCTGGGAGTTGAAGTCCGCCAGGCTTCCAGGAGCCAAGGTTGGAGACCCCTGTTTTACAGTATCCTTCCCCTGCCACATCTACCAAGCCACGCCACACCTACAAAATCACACCCACAGAACTGGTGGTAAAAAAAAAAATGAATCCCACCACTGAACTAAGCTCTCCACTTCCAAAGATAGACTAGTTTTGAATGGTGATGCTTACAGTCCAAAGGAAAGATTAGGGTTAGGGTTAGGGTTAGGATTAGGATTAATGTTAGGGTGACAGCAGAAACTACTAAGGCTGAAAATTATCAGTTGGGACTGGGTAGATCTCAACCCTGATTGAATCAATGAGACACTGTATGTAATATTTGTACATTAAAATGTCTTAAAGGGAGAAGAAGGTGGTGGAAAACTCCACTAACACTAAAATAGAACCAGTTTGGTGCAATGGTTAAGGCATCGGGCTAAAAACTCAGACTGTGAGTTTCAGTCTTCCTCGGGCATGAAGCCAGCGGGTTATCTTGGGCCAGTCCCTTTCTCTCAGCCCTAGCAAAGAGGTAATGGTAAGCCACTTCTGAAAAAAAATCCTTGCCAAGCAAATTGCAAAGATTTATCTAGGCAGTCTCTGAGAATTGGACACAATTGAATGGATCGGGCGGGGGGGGGGAAATAACACCACCCCAAAACTGGTTTTACGTGAAGATCTTGAATGCATGCTTTCTGGGGGAGTCTGTCAGCTGATAGTAGGGCTCCTTTGGGTATGGGTGTAGTACTCTTCAGGGAGAATTTAAAATAATGTTATCAGGTTTTTATCTTGCTGGGGAGAGAAAGATTAGCTTAAAGTCCCCAGGCCAGCTTTTGTGCCTAAGGGAGTGGGATCTCAGCCTAGATGATAAGGAAAAAGATAGTATTCTTACATTGTGCTACTCCAAGATGTGATTTGTTTAGTTTTAAGTTTACAACTACGTGAACCACCCTCATTTGTTCAGCTCTGATTTTATTAAGTTATAGTTATGTGCAGGGGTGGGATTCCAAAATCCCAGCAACTGGTTCTCTGCCCGTTTGCTGGGTGAGCGTGGCCATGGTGGGCGTGGCCTACTGGAACTTCCAGGATGGCCGTTTTTCTCCTTCCCCAGAATCCAGAGGCTTCCCTCGGGCTTCTGGGAGGGTGAAAACGGCCTCCCCCGGGCTCCGGAGGCCCTCTGGAAGCTGGAAACAGGCCCGTTTCCGGACTTCAGGGAGGGCCGTTTTTCGCCTCCCCCAGAGCCTCCGCGCAGATCCTACACTTATCTGCATTCAAACTGGGCCACATGGAGACTCTTGGGAGGGGCAGGACGGGGTGGGTGGGGACAGCCGGTCAGTTCAACTACCAGTCCAGCAAATCAGATATAAATTTGACATCCAGTTCTTTCGAACCGGCCCGAACCGGCCCAATCCCACCCCTGGTTATGTGTAATAGTTTTAAGTCAGAGGGCTGCCTCTGATCTTTGAGTGATTCAAGATGTAAGCAAGGCTAAAATATTAAAAGAGCCAGTTTAATTCAGTGGTTAAGGTATTGACTTAGAAACCAGGAGACTGTGAGTTCTAGTTCCATGCATGAAAATGGCTGGGTGACTTTGGTCTGCCCTACCTAACTCAGGCCAATTCACCTGACAGGATTGTGTGGGATAAATAGGAGAAGGAAGGAGTATGTTTGCTGCTTTTAGTTGTCTATGACATGCAAGATAAAAATCTAGAGAGTTATTAATTAAAATAATTAACTATAATATAGCTGAGAGCTTTTATCTATAAAAGACACAATGAACTCCAAGTTCTAGTCTTCCCTTAGACATGAGGCCAGCTTGGGCCAGTCCGTCTCTCTCAGCTCCAGGAATGAAAAATATGCAAGACACTTCCAAGCTGGGGAATTTATCCATGTAGTCACTAGGAGTCAAGATTGACTTCAAGGCACAGGGGGGAAAAATAGCTATACAGGAAGTCCTTGATTTAAAACCAAAATTGAGCTTGGAGTTTTGGTCATAAGTTGTTGCATTTGTAAGTCAAGTCACCACATGATCAGAATCATTTTTACCATGGTCATTAAATGAGGTATTGCAGCTTTTATGCAACTTACATGGTCATAAGTCCAAATCCAGCTGATCCAATGGGTGTTTTTTGCCGGAAAATGGCAAAAAAATTTTTTTAAAATATACCACAAAATGAAATCACATAGCCTCAGGATTCTACAACCTGTTGTAAATGCGAGCCAATTGCCTAGCGCCAGAAAGGCGATCATATGATTTCAGGGACTGTACAGCCGTCATAACTTTAAGGATGGGTCATAAGTAACTTTTTTTGAGTCCATTGTCATTTTGATCATTAAGAAACTGGTTTGGAAGTCAAAGGCTACCTGTAATTTACATATTTAACCATTTTTCCTTCTATTAACAATAACAGTTATAAATTGATGATCGTTTTGTAGGAGCTGTCCCTAATACTTTGGAGGACATAATACTGTCCTCAGAGGCCCCTTAACGTAAACCCCAGTTTAGTTTTGAAAAACCATAGTTAATACTTGTGTATGTGTGTGTGTGTGTATATGCAAATCTATATTTTTAACTCCAAACTCATGGTAGAACTAGATGAGGTTTGAGGTCACTGTAAGTCTGTAGGTGTCAAAAAATATTCTGCTGTTTGCAAAATGATTCATCTTCACTTCTGATCACATGCCAGCCATTAACAGGAAATGTCAGGGATGTGTAAGAAGCAACGAAAATTTGTTTGAAGGTTTTGTCAGGCTGATAATATTGTATGCCACATTTTTCCTCCATGGAGGTCAGCATTGGTTCCTACCTCCTCATCTTTTATGAAATCTGAAATGTTATAATCTCTGCCACTATTATCAGAGTATTACATTCACTTCGTTATAGATACTGTTCCATTGAGTGTTTTCTGGTGTTTTTTTTTTTTCTTTTCATTTGTGACTTCTAAATACGCTTAGTTCTGATGGGGATTTTTGGCAGACTGAAAAGCAGAGGCAATGGTGATCAATACAGGTAGTCTTTGACTTAAGTTATGACCACAATGGAGCCCCAAAATTCCAGTTGTTAACTGAGACTTTTGTTTTTGTTTCCCAAAATTTTTATTAATTTTCAATAAACATACACAAAACACAAAACATGGAAACATAAAACTTCTTTTTGGAAAGCGGCCAAGTCCCGGGTTACATCTTTTTGTACAGACATAAATTCAAATTCATGCTCACTTTTATATACCATTTCATATCTTATTTACCATTCTACATTTTCCATATAGCTTCTCCCCTCTTTTCACTCTCTTAATTCTATTTTATTTATTTCATCTCAATTTGAATCATTATACTTATATCTTTTGTCTGTTCTGTTTCAACTATCTATTATCTTTTCTCATTAACACAAAATTTCTCCCGTAATCACTGATTGGAGTATGATGCCTTTATATCTTTCCCCTAAATTTAACACTTAAAGTAATACATAATTTTCATTTAGATTCTGCTTAGTACATTCTAAAGCTACGTACTATATTTTAAAATAAGAAAATAAGAGAAAGTAATAAGTTTATAATATAATTAAAATAATAATCCATAGCAATTAAACTTTATTGTTAAAATTATTCAATTAAGTCTTAAACATTTTACACATTCCTTTTAATATTTTATCCCATTTTATAGTCATATAATGTTCCAATTTTCTAACATTATTTCAAATACAAATACAATAATACAGTCTTATGTACTTTTGCAGAATCTCTTTTTTAGTTATATTTTTACCCATTATCTCTAAATAAATCCTGTTTCTTTACATCTTGTTTCAAACCTTTATAGCTTCTCTTCCCTTTTTTGCTTCCTTGCTTCTCCAATCTAGCCTTTTTACCCCCTATTGAGACATTTGTTAAGTGGGTTTTAACCCATTTTGTGACCTTTCTTGCCACAGTTGTTAAGTGAATCACGGTAGTTGACAAGTTACTAACCTACTAATCTGGCTTCCCCATTGTCAGAAAGTCGCAAAAGGAGATCCCGTGACCTTGGGACACGGCAATGGTCATTAATATGAACCAATTGCCAACGATCTGAGTTTTGATGACATGATCATGGGGCTGCTTCAAAAGTTGTAACTGTGAAAAACAATTGTAAGTCACTTTTTTCAGTGCTGTTGTAACTTTGAATGATCACTAAATGAACGGTTGTAAGTCGAGGACTACCTGGAGTGAAGAACTGGTGAGTAGACCAGCTCTTCAGAACTTTTCTGGACAAGGAGAGGAAGGGAGATCGCCCACATGAACTCTGAACAGTTGTTACTTTCAAAGAGACCACAAGACAGTAGTCCGCCTTGAGTTTTGAGCACTGGGAGGCAATGGAAATGGTTCACAACTACAGTCAGCACCTTTTAAAAGAATGTCTTGTTCACAACTACAGTCAGCACCTTTTAAAAGACACTATCTCCATAAACTTTTTCTAATCACATTTAGAAGTCACTTATCAACTACTTTTGAGATATTAGAGACATAAAAATACACAATTGTGAATATAACAACAGCTAATAATTGGAAATATAAAATGACACAAACTATTTTAACATTGAAAACACTAAAAGATATGTAGAGAAATGGAATCAGAAGTTAGTAATGACAGTATCAAACTTTGCTTCTGTGGCTGGACTGTGCCTAAAAGATGTTATAAAAGAACTGGAAAATCAGGAACATGTTTTATTTGACAAGACAGAAATGGCATTGAAAGTGGATGTGCAAATAATTACAAGAATGGCATGAAAGAAGATTTCTCACTGCACATATAAAAGAAACTGGTTGATGCTTTAAAAATCCACGATTTTTATACAAATAATAAATCAACATTCAGTCACAGTTTTGTTCCATATAGCATCAACCTCATGAATGCTCATGTTTCCTCTTTCTGCTAAGTATTCAAAATGGACAGTGATTAATGTATGTATGTATGTATGGGTGCAGATACCTGTGTATATGTGTATTATGTACGTGTTTGGATATATACTTTCTCTTAAGAGCAGGCAACAGAATTTCATTTTTAATTTGGGCCAGTGTGCTCACAATAAAAAAAAAGGCAATAAAGTTATCTATCTTATCTTCCTGAAAGAGTGACCTGAATATATATATTTGTATTGTATTTACAAAAGAGTCTTGTTAATTTTTTTTAAGAATCTTGTGAGAAGAATCAAGAAAAGAAATCAAACTATACCATTATTTGAATGTATTAAAGATTAAGACTATTAGAAGTAAAAAGAAGGAATATAACATTAGTTTCTTTGATCAAGTTTAAATTAAGATATGTTGCTACTTCTGGCTACCCTTTTTGGACTTTCTGCTAGAACTGAAATCATGATGCCTTATGGATTTGTCTATAGATAAAACATGGATGAACTGAAGAACTAAAAGACGTGAAGCGTTAGAAAAATATTTTACATTTTGTTATGAAGTAGGTTGGAGGTAATTTTTTATGTTTTCTTTCCCTTAACTATATTCTTGCTTTTCTTCTTTTTTCTTTTTTTTCCTGACCTTTGTATTTTCATTTTTCCTTTTTTATGATTAGTTTGTATTACGTTTGACTATTGTAACTGAAATCCTTAATAAAAATTACATTTATTGGAGTTTTTTTTTTCTGTTTTGCCTTGTGGTTAAGTGGTTACGCTCTTGTACATTTTTTGCGAAGTTGTTCCCTAAATTTCAAGATTCTGACAACTACGGTAGTTTCCTCTTAGTATTTTCAGTGTTTCTGTTCAGTTTCTATCCCATTTTTCACTCACTTAAGGAAGTCTCATTGCATTCAACCACAGTACGGTTTTAAGAATACAGCAGTGCAGTTGGAAGAGTTAGTTAGCTTGTTTCTCACTTGTTTTTATGTTTCAGGATTTGGGTCCAAAAATGAATAGGCTTAATTTGGTGCAAGTCCTTCTGTGAAAGATATTTGCATCTCTTTTGCATCTGCTTAACCAAGTTTGATTGAAAAACAGTACATGTGTCAGTCTTGGAAGCCATTTGTTACTTGGAAGATTCAAGGCTGCCACATTTGGTGCCTGGGAATTTGGGAGGGGGGATTTCATAGTGAGGTAGAAGATTGGACACAACAACATTCTTTCTCGGAGAGTCAAGGACATGTTGCCCTGCACCTGGAGGGGAATGAGTGGAGGGATGTCTACAGTTGGGATGAAGATTTGATTGAGCCATGTGATGGACTGGTGGACGCTGGGGGTGGATCTTTGATTTCTCTTTTGGGAAGGGCAAACCTGGAACTTTCAGATTTGGGGTTTCCCAGATGTGCCAATATGACAACTCTAATAAAATGGAACTTTGAGGAAATGTTGGAGTTGGTTAGTTGGAACACTGACAATATGGCCCAACCCTGATTCTCTCTTCAGACAGGAAGTTAGCTCTTTCTGTGGGGATTATGAATCTCAGGAACAGAAACATTTCTATCTCATCCTGCCATAAAAAAAAAGGGTCCATGTGGAGACCAAGCTTCACAAATAACAAATATGCTTACTGTTTCTTCACCGCTTCTTTGCAGCCAAGGTCTGATGATCTTCCCTGGTTTGTCTCGGCAGGTGAAACCCCGTATCGTCATGGAGCAATTGCTCTGGGTCAGTGGCGGCGCAATCGGGGAGGTAAATACCTTCAGGATCCCTCTCATCACAGCGACACCTTACGGCACCCTTCTGGCTTTTTCAGAAGCCAGGAAGGCTTCTTCTGCTGACAGCGGAGCTAAATTCATAGCCCTTCGCAGATCAGTAGACAAAGGTTTGTGAGGCTTAAGAAGCAGGAGGGATGGGAGGTTTCTGTCTCGGTGGTCGATGGTAAACGCCTGAAGAGGAAAAACTAGAGCTTTAATTCTTGGGGAAGAATAGAATGGAATGGAATAGAATGAAATAGGAATGGGAATAGAATGGAATGGAAAATGGAATGGAATGGAATGGAATAATCTGACTTGGAAAGGACCTTGGAGGTCGTCTAGTCTAACCACATTCTTAGTCAGGAAACCCTGGCCTACACCATTTCAGACAAATGGTTATCCAATCTCTTCTTAAAAACTTCCAGTGATTGCTGAATTCATCCAGAATCGCAGGGCTCTAAGGGGACCTCAGGGGTCTTCTAGTCTAACCCTCTGCTTTTACAGGTAGTCCTCAACATTTCTGTTACTAAATGAGACAGTTAAGTGAGATTTGCCCCATTTTACGAACCTTGCTTGTAGCCGTTGTTAAGTGGATCACTACAGTTGATAACCTAGTTGTTGACCTAGTTGATGACCTAGTTGTTAAGTGAATCTGGCTTCCCCCTTGAGTTTGTTTGTTGGAAGGTCACAAATGGGGATCGCATGACCTCAGGACACAGCAGCGGTCATCAGTATGAATCAGTTGCCAAGCGTCTGAATTTTGACCACGTGATCATGGAGGGAATGCTGCAAAGATCGTCACTGTAAATTGTAATTTTGCAACCTTTCTCGCCACAGTTGTTAAGTGAATCAGTGGTAAGTTAGGGATTATCTGTACAAGTCAGGTGATGAAGAGACTGGATGGGAATGGACATCATCAAAGCTCAGTGGTTTGCATTCCTTAAATCCCATTTAAAACAGGAGCTGAACAAAAAAAGTATTACTAGAGCGTATAATTATTTACTTCAAGTAGAAATGGAGGAAGAGGTAGTTAAGGGTCCGATGACCGCTTGGGCACAAAATGTAGGTCACAACATACAGTTAGAAGATTGGGAGAAAATGTAGACCAAGAACTGCAAATTAACGTTATCAACAGCATATAAAAAAAATCTTATCAAGATATTTTATAGATGGCATTTGACACCAGCGAGATTGGCCAGGATATATCTGAATATGAATCCACACTGCTGGAAATGTAAGTGAGTAGATGGACCATTACTACCATATGTGGTGGCAATGCCCCAAAGCCAAAAAGTACTGGGAAAAAGTGAGGAGATGGATAAGAGAAATTACAGGGTACAATATTGAATTTAAGCCAAAAAACTTCTTACTGGGGATGATTAAAGGAAATCTGGAGAAACCCACCCAATACGTCGTTCAACATATAATAACAGCGGTGAGAATCGCTTATGCCCCAAACTGGAAAGTAGATGACATATCTCTGAAACCCTGGTAATTAATGAAATACTTGAGTGTGCCGAGATGGATAGGCTTACGAGAAAACTAAAAGCAAAAGAGGAGTCGGAGTTTTATGAAGTCTGGGAAATGTTATTTATATGCTTAGAAAAAAGGGATAAGATTTGATATGAAATAGAATTGTAAATAAAATGTATTTTATTTATAAAATTGTAATGCTTGACACAGAACTGTTAAAACGTAAATACACATGTATTTTGAAAATAAATAAAAGTTAAACAAAAAAAAAAACAGTAGCTGAACAAAACTATGACACTGTTTGGTTCCAAGATTTCAGAGAGCCAGAGAGAGGTTTTTAATCTTTCTACCACAAAGGATTTTGCCTATTTAAGATATTTATATAGCTGCCCACCTTATAGGTAGTCCTCAACTCACAGCCACAATTGAGCCTAAAATTTCTGTGGCCAAGTGAGATTGTTGTTAAGTGAGTTTTGCCCCATTTTGCGACCTTTCTTGCCACCGTTGTTAATTGAATCACTGCAGTCGTTAAGTTAGTAATATAGTTATTAAGTGAATTTGGCTTATCCATTGATTGTGCTCGTCAAAACGTCACAAAAGGCAGTCACATAACCCCGGGACACTGCCACCATTATAAATACATGCCACTTGCTAAGTGTTTGAATTTTTATCACATGACCACGGGGGAATGCTGTAATGCTGTCATAAGTGTGAAAAACAGTCATAAGTCACTTTTTTTTGGTGAAATTGTAACTTTGAACGGTCATTAAACCAATTGCTGTAAGTCAAGGACCACCTGTATACATTAAAATTCAGAGTGGCTTATAACAACCATAAATATATGAAAAATAAAAACCAGAACCTTGGAAAATTAAAAAAAATAAAATATGTTACTCCGGCTAAGGTAAAGGTAAAGATTCCCCTCGCATACGTGCTAGTTGTTTCTGCCTCTAGGGGGCGGTACTCATCTCCATTACAAAGCCAAAGAGCCAGCACTGTCCCAAGACGTCTCCATGGTCATGTGGCCAGCATGACTAAACGTCAAAGGTGCATGTAACGCTCTTACCTTCCCACCAAAGTGGTCCCTATTTTTCTACTTGCATTTTACATGCTCTCGAACTGCTAGGTTGGCACAAGCTGGGATAAGTAACAGGAGCTCAGGGATTTGAACCGCCGAACTGCCAACGTTTCTGATGGATAAGCTCAGCATCTTAGCCACTGAGCCACCACGTCTCTAAGAAGCCATAATAATAATATTATATAATATAATAATAATAACTGTCAGGATTCCAGCAGTTCATGAGTTGACAATAACTAATATTACATAATATATAATAATATATAATAAATTAATATATAATAACTCCAGCTAAGAAGCCATAATAATCCCCTATCAACTACATATCCAATTAATTTAAATTATCCCTGTTGGAAACTCAATCAGGGCAATATAACTCTTGCTAAGTAATCCAAGAGGAGGCTGGTATCTGATTGAAAAAGCCCAGCAGAGAAACTTAATCTGTGATCTGTCTGTCCTTCTAGGTGCTAACTGGAGTCCAACTTCATTCATAGTTGATGATGGTTCCCTCATAGACGGCCTCAACCTCGGAGCTGTGGTGGTAGATTGGGAAAAAGACATTTTGTTCTTGATATATACTCTCTGTGCACACTACCGTGGATGTTCTACTGCCAGTGTCATGATAATTCGCAGCTTGGATGACGGGATCACGTGGAGCCGTCCCCGGAACCTCTCTGAGGAAGTTGGCACGACCATGTTTGCCCCTGGACCAGGCTATGGCATCCAGGTGAGCCTACACCTCAAACATAGAGGTGGTAAGAATGATTGTGCTGAATTTATTCTTGCCCTGTGTTTTTATATGTGTCACAATAATGACGTGGGACTGGAACGGAACAGAGCCTGTAACAAGCATTGATCCTTATCAACTGCCATTTTTTTTTACAAAAGAGCAAATTGCTGCCACCCCTTCCAGCGAGGGTGGGATTCTATCGGTTCGGCCTGGTTCGAGCAAACTGGTAGCTCCGAAGATCAGCTGGGAGCAAACCGATTCGCTGTCACAATCAGCTGTTGGGCCCACCTGCCTGCCCCAGCTCTAGTTAGTCTCTGATTTATTTCTGGGTTTCCCAGCTCAGCTGCTTCACGCCGCACAGCAGAGTGCGTGCTCACCAAACCAGTTGAATCCCACCCCTGCCTTCCAGATAAACAAGTCAGCAAATAGGAGCAGATGAACAAATGCTACTTTGTTGTAAGGCCACTTTAACAAAATCTGCAAGTCTGAAAGTACAAGTTTCCACTATTATTTTCATCTGCTTGATAGCAATAGAACTTAGACTTGTATATCACATTACAGTGCTTTTACAGAGTCAGCATATTGCCCCCAACAATTTTTGGCCCTCATTTTACCCACCTCGAAAGGATGGAAGGTTGAATCAACCTTGATCCATTGGGGTGGGTCCTTTCGAAGTTTCTTCCTCTGACTGTTAAGCCACTGAAGCTCCTGCCTCTCTTGTCTGATTATCTGTAGAGATTCTCAGTCATGCTGGTCATGGTTGTCCCCAAAGGTGCTTTTTTCAGGAAGCAACTGGACTTTCTTGTTTTTTCTTTTGAAGACGTTTCGCTTCTCATTCAAGAAGCTTCTTCAGCTCTGAGAGGATGGTGGGGAATGGAAGGACTTAAATTCCTTTCAGACAGCTGGTCATCTGCCTCCTTTTAGAGGGCTGTTGAAGCACTTGGACGTTTATCCGTATCCTCGTTGTCACCTGGGAAGATTGGGAAAAAGGACAATGGTTCCTGTAGTCTGCAATTTTTTCTCTATCTATCACTATCCTGTCAGAGCTGAAGAAGCTTCTTGGATGAGAAGCGAAACGTCTTCAAAGAAAAATAAGCAAAGTCCAGTTGCCTCCTGAAAAAAGCACCTTTGGGACTCTGGTCTGGTTGTCTCCCAGGCAGCATCTCTTCCCCTCCTTTCCCAAGGTCATTCACACACACTATCCTCAAGTGGCAATGTGGAAAAGCATGCAGATCTGGTGACAGGTGTTTGGGTGGATTGCCAGTCCTTTGCAGAACTTCCGTCTTCTTTATTTCCCCTCCTGTGATTAACACAGGTTTGATCCTAACAAGAGTTAATACTTGTGTTAACCCCACCACTCCTGTGATAAAAAAAATAAATACTTATTTCATAGCTTTCTATATCATGGAAATGTCCACCCATTATGCAAGTTCTTGGACTCCTAGAATCACGAATGGTAGAATGTCATTTTGGAAAGGATCTTGGAGACTATCTAGTCCAATGCTTTGCCTACTGTGGAAACCTTCTACTACACTTTGTTGCTATTCAGTTACTAAGCCATGTCCGTCTTGTCATAACCTCGTGGACCATAGCACGTCAGACTCTCCTGTCCTCCCTTATCTCCTGGGGTTTATCCAAATTCATGTTTATTGCATTGATTACACTATCTAACCATCTCATCCTCTGCCCTCCCTTTCTCCTTTTGCCTTCCATCTTTCCCAACACCGGGCTCTTGTCTAATGAGTCCTCTGTTCTCATTAGGTGGCCAAAAGTATTTGAGCTTCAGCTTCAGGATCTGTCCTTCCTAAAAACAGTCAGGGTTGATCTCCTTTAGGATCGGCTGATTTGATCTCCTTGCAACCAAGTGACTCTCAAGAGTCTTGTCCAACTCCAACTACTACAGGGGTTCCCAATCCTTGGGCCACGGTCCAGTCAGAACCAGGCTGCACAAGTGGTGGGCAAGTGCGTGCACGCAGTTCCACTTGCACGAGTGAATGTGATAGTGGGTGCTTGTGCTCGAAGCTCCATTTGCGCAAGTGAAAGTGCAAGTGTGTGTGCCTGCCACTCACACAGAATTATTTCCTCCTTCCCCCCTCCCCCAGCCAGGCCATCTAGCTGGAAAAGTTGTGGACTGGTGAACTACATTATACCTGATGGTGAACTATCCAGCCATATCCAGAATATGTTTAATCGTATTCCAAGAAGACTCAAGAGTTAATCATTAATACAGGCACAGATAACTCAGTTTTAATTATAGGAGAAGATGAGAAGAAGACACTTCTATGGATGTGAGGATATCAAAATCCATAGAAATCTCCATATATAAGATGTTGGCACAGACATCCAATCCTAAGCAGAGGCAGCATTTTCATGGAGAATGAAGTGCATCCTCTCGTTCCCTTTTGAGAAAGGGATGAAGGGGAGAAGCAGTGCAATCGTGAAGGAAACGGCAATTAAATGCTCACATTCCTAGCTGTCAGGCCCAGTAAACCAGGGAAGAGACACAGTATTGCTTCCAAGCAGAATTCTTTATTGTACCACACTTATAGACAGACTCTTGCCAAACTGAAGCACTCTGCTATCAACATCAAGCATCTACTTTGAGAATATTAGTATTGGAGAGAGACTGGTTGAGCCAGGGGGAGGAATCAAGTGGGGAATTAGTCTGGAATCTCTACATAGGCACATAAGTGGACAAGGTCTAACTCTTCCTTTAAATGCCATTGAACCTTAATCAGAGAAGATTCCTGGGTTATAGGGATGAGCAACAAAGTAGCTAATTGAACTCTTTGTGTGTGGATCTGGTTGTTTATGCCTGAGAATTAGAGTCTTCACCTCTCCCACAACATGCCTGGACTGTTTGTTATTCCTCTTGAAATGCACCTCCCGGTTGGGGATCCAGCTTACTACGGTACATTCCATCACGTTAACGAATCTGTCCTGGTTTGCAGAAACGCTACGAGCCCAAGAAGGGACGCTTGATTGTTTGTGGTCATGGGACTTTAGAGCTGGACGGGATCTCCTGCCTCCTCAGTGACAACCACGGCATGACCTGGTATTATGGGAGACAGCCCTTGCATGGCATCCCTTACGGACTGGAGAAAAATTTCAGTGACTTTAATCCTGACGAATGCCAGGTCAGTATAGCTGCAAAGGTCAAACCTTGAGTTTTATGTCAGAATGTTTGCAGCGTGACTACTATTGTGAGACAACCCAGGAGCAAAACACAGGACACAGAGGTTTTGTCTTTTGACAGTGATTTATATACAAGACAACTAAATACATAAATGTACATGTTAGGCACATACCAGGCAAGCAATCAGTCTTCATTACTCTGCACGGAGAACTACAATGAAGATAGAACACGAGGAGAAAGAGAGAGAGAGAGAGCGCTCTCATGGCTGCCTTTATATAGGCAGCTTCTTAAAGTGGCAATAACCCTGCTGACCCAACCTCAGTCTTAAAGTGGCAATACCCTTGTCATGCCCCTGGGGAAGAATGACCCTGAGGAAGAGGAGGAAGAGCCAACAGGTAGTGGAAGTGTGGCTCCAGAGGTGGTGGGGGAGGCTGGGGAAGGTTCAGAGACTGGTTGAGCAGTCAGAGGAGGATCCAGGCCCATCCCCTATCCATCCCAGGGCACACGAGGAGGAGAAGATCAGGGTAAAACGTGATCTACTCAGAAGGAGAGGGCCATGATCCTCTTCATGGGTTGCAGGTGGGAGATTTGCATTAGAGTGTCGGCCTGCCTGCTAACAGATGCTGGAGACAAGTGTTTTAGTTTGAACAAAGGTTTATCTTGGTTGGCATTCTTCCGACGGACTGTTCCTGGTTATCTTTCTGCAGCTGGCAATTATCCTAGTCTGTCGTGGAACTTGATTTAATACGGTTTGCTTTTGGTTTCTGCTTGTTATCTTTTCCCCTTTGACTGTAAATTGTGTTTCTTGCCTTTGAAATGTTATTTTGAACCTAGTTTTACTCTTCCACTGTGAGCAATTAAACAGTGAAGCCAAGTTGAAGGCATTAAAGGACTTTTAGTTACGTTTTGGATTTTGGTATATTTCTGATATACCCTGGATCATCACATCCCTGCTGAACCCTCATTCTCATTGAATCAGCATTTACAGCAGCCTTACAACAGTTGGTCAGCTATTAAATCTCCAAAACCTTAAACATTTTACATCTTAGGAAGAATCAAAAGAGTCATTAGCTTAGAACATTATTTGAAGATGGCTGACATTTATATTTGAACTTGGAGAAAATGTGGGAGAACCACTGAGCAAGCTATTAAGGAGGAACTTGGAGAATAAACTGCACAAAGCAGAGATAGAAGGAGATCAAGAGAAAGAATATCCTACCTTGATTTTGTTTGCTATACAGGTAGTCCTTGACTTACGACCACAATGGAGCCCAACATTTCTGTTGCTAAATGAGACACTTGTTAAGTGAGTTTTGCCCCATTTTACTACCTTTCTTGCTACCGTTGTTAAGCGAATCACTGCCGTTGATAAGTTAGCAACACAGTGGTTAAGCAAATCTGGCTTCCCCATTGACTTGGCTTGTCAGAAGCTCGCAAAAGAGGACACAGCAACGGTCATAAACAGGAACCAGTTGCCATGCATCTAAATGCTGATCATGGGGATGCTGCAAAGGTCTGTGGAAAAACGATTGTGTCATTTTTTTCATTGCTGTTGTAACTTTGAATGGCCACTAAACGAACCGTTGTGAGTCGAGGACTGCCTGTAATAAGGGAGAGAAAAAGACATGGGACAGGTTTTCAGGATGGTGTTCAGCTCCTTGAGGTAGGCCCAATCAAGAAACAGAAGCTGCAGGAATTCCAGGAATGATATTTTATTGTCGTGTGGTGTTTATAGTCAGTCATGTTGAAAGCCTGAACAAATGTCCCCACTTACGCGAAATAAAATCAAGGTGAGTTACGGGTTAGTCCTCAACATATGACCAGAGCTGAGCCCAAACTTTATGTGAACCTAGTGAGAAATTTGCTAAGTGCCCCATTTTTACATTTGTTAAGTGAATCGCTGCAGTTGATGAATTGATAACACGGCTGTTAAGTAAATCTGCCTTCCCTGTTGACTTTGATTGTCAGAAGGTTGCAAAAGGGGATCATACGACGTTGCAACCATCATAAATGTGAGTCTACTGATAAGCACCAAGGGTAAATCATGTGACCATGGGGATGTTGCATCACATTTAATGGCCATAAGTGTGAAAAATGGCCATAGGTCACTCATTTCGCCGCCGTTGTAATTTTGAACCCTCGTTAAGCAAACTATTGTAAGTCAAAGACTACCTGCATTTTGAGTTTCTTTCTCACATTTCCTTCAATCTGTGGACAGTGTAATCTCTCCCTTCCTTCCTTCACAGCTCATCTTTCCCTTCCTCTCTGAGCAGCACTCTTACACTTTGCCAATTTGTAAAATTGCACAAGGTTATCTGATCACCCTGTAGTTGTTTTTCCATCGGAATGGAAAGTCAGGAAGTTCTCTACGTTTTAAATGGATTTGAAAGAGAAAGGGTGACCTGGACCTCTACTCTTCATCTTTCCAGGAAAGGGGTTTGAATCCCAGGCAAGGTGACCCTGTCTAAATTCATTCAGAAGTTCATCCCACTGAGTTCAGGAGAAGCCGTATTCAGACAATAAAAGTGCATCCAAGAATGATTTGAATATTCATGTAAGAGAATCAGGGGTGAGCTTCGAAAATTTTAGCAAAGGGTTCTCTGCCTAGTTGCTGAGTGGGCGTAGCCATGGTGGGCGTAGCCTAGCCAGCTTCCTGCATCATGGTGAGGGAGGTTGTGTTGTTGTTTTTCTGCCCTACCCGGGCTCCAGAGGCTTTCCTTGAGCCTCCAGGAGGGAGAAAACAGCCTCCCCGGGCTCTGGAGGCTCCCTGGAAGCCGGAAATGGGCCCACTTCCAGCCTTTCTGAACTTCCGGCCTGTTTTTCACCCTCCCTGAGTCTCAGCGCGTACCCTGCACTTATCTACATCCAAAACGGGCCACGTGGGGACTCGTGGGAGGGGAGGTGTGGGCGGGGCCAGCCAGGAGTGGGATTTGGGGGTTCTCCCGAACCCCTGCAGACCCCCAGCAGCCCACCCCTGAAGAGAATCCTTAGAAATTGGCAGACTACTTTTAGGGGGCCAAACCAAGGAGAGCGTTTTACACTGCTGTGTTTTGACGTCATGCCTCAGCTGTTTTATTATCTGATCTCTTCTTTCTCTGACTGGCTCTGTCAATGTGGCTCTGATGAGGTGGACTCGGTTGGTTAACGAACTGCCAATACTATAGCTAGTCTTCAACTTACAACCAGAAGAGCCCAAAATTTGTATTGCTAAGTGAGCCAATTGTTGAGTTTTGTTCCATTTTACAACTTTTCTTGCCACGGTTGTCTTGTCAAAGCCAACTTTAGGCAGCTTACAATTAAATGACAAAAGTTGTCTCTTTCTATGGCAAGGGTGTTCAAACTTGGCAAGTTTAAGACTTGTGGACTTCAACTCCCAGAATTCCTGAGCTAACATGGCTGGAGGAGGAATTCTGGGAGTTGAAGTCCACAAGTCTTAAAGCTGTCAAGTTTGAAGACCCCTAGATGGTTGAAGCAAATTGGAGTGTGAAATCTTACCCACACAAGGAGAAAAAGAATATTAATGCTTATCCCAAATCATCTTAATTTCATCTGCAGGCTCATGTGTTCTGTGTAGTAAAGATTTTGCTTTTAAAAAACATGCTATAGATGACATAGCTGGGCTTGGAACCTAGTTGTTGTGGCTCACAAACCATGGCAATGGAAAGTGTGAGGTCATACCAAAATATAGAAGAAACCAAAGAATATGACTGCTTATCCCAAATTTTCTTAGCTTCTCATCGGTCTCTTTTTCGAACAGCCCTATGAGCTGCCAGATGGCTCCGTGGTGGTGAACGCCCGGAATGAGAATTTCTACCACTGCCGATGTCGCATTGTGGTTCGCAGTTACGACGGTTGCGATACCCTTCCAGTGGAGAACGTGAAATTTGATGAGGGTTTAGTGGATCCCGCAGTGGCTGCAGGAGCTCTTGTCAAATCTGGTCTGGTTTTCTTCACCAATCCAGCCCATCGTCAGCTGCGTGAGTAAAAATAATCAAAATATTGGGATTTTCTCTCTGTTTATATATTTGTGCCTGAAAGTACAAGTTGCACAATGCTACAGTTTACTTAAGCTTGGTGTATTACGCCATAATTGGCCAAATTCACTCAAATTGCTAGGGGTGTGAAATGTTTTTGGTGATTCTTTTTCTTTTACACAACTGTCCTCTCCCTACGCACATTGAAAGGTCTGCAAATGACACAAGAGATTTTTGTACCCATAGTACTTCTATTTGTTGTGCAATTTGCTTAACTTTCTGTTCATTCTTTTAATTTCCCTATTAAACCTTGGAACTAAAATTACAAGTGTAGACCATTACTATACAAAGGATAATCATTGTAACATGCCTGTATTTTGTATGTATGTATGTATGTATGGTATTCAGCTTTGTTTGGGTATTTTCCCAAGACTTTTCAAGAAGAATGTAGAATAACAACGGATGGGGAAACATGTGAGTGGGCTTGCTTTTGAGACTCTGAAATGCTTAACCTATCAAACTTCTTGTTAAAATATCCCAAAGGTGCTTTTTTCAAAAGGCAACTGGACTTTGTTTTTCTACAAAGGCATTTCAACTTTTCATCCAAGAAGCTTCTTCAGTTCTGACTGAAGGGTGGAAGGATTTATATTCCTTTGCAGTCATCTGGTTGTTAACACTCTTTCTGAGAGTCACTGAGGTTTATCTCTGTTCTCAGGGTCACCTGAATAGTGCAAATGGGTATGGATCCTTCTTGGAACTGCTGAAACGACCGTGTTGTAAACAGATAGATGGTGTCGTATCCTTCCCTTTCTGTGAAGAATGTCCAGAATGTGGCCTTTCTGTCTTCAAAAGAGTAAACTTCTTGTTAAAATGTGCAAAAATCTCTAAACCAATGTTTCTCAACCTTAGAAGCTTTAACATATGGAGACTGTAACTCCCAGCCTCCTGGCTGGGGGATCCTGGGAGCCGAAGTCCACGCACCTGAATAGTTAGTTGCAAGGTTGAGAAATATAGGTGGTCCTCCATTTGCAACCATTCATTTAGTGACCGTTTGAAGTAACCACTTGATAAGCTCGATGGTGAATTCTTTCTTTTCCATTGCAGGGGTTAACCTGACACTACGCTGGAGTTTCACCAACGGGTCTTCTTGGTGGAAGGAACCCTTGCTGATCTGGAGAGGCTCCAGCGGCTATTCCTGCATGACTACCCTGGAGGGAAATTCTCTGTGGGATGACCATACTCTCTTTATCATTTACGAGAAGGGCGAAGTCGAATATACAGAAAGCATCTCCGTGGTCAAGATTAGCCTTAACGGGCAGCTCTGACCCTCTTTTCTGGGGCATCTAAAACATTATCAAAGTTTGTCGTGGCAGGGAAAGGAAAATGGAGAAACCAAACGAGCTGGAGTTTTGGGGATCTAAAGAATGCAATTGAAGGATGTGGGTAGAGAGCTTGGACATGTCTCAGCAGAAGTCGGACCAGCTAAAGAGGACTGCATATTTATTTTCCAGTCATGCCCTCTTTGTGCCTGGGCAACACACACTCCTGAATCTCTCTTATTATTTCTTTCTCTGACCTTCTGAGGTCGAATCTGTTTTTCCTGTGCTTTTCCTCACATTTATGGAATGTGTATAGTTTGATAGAAATTGTGGGTAGATCAGGTAGGGATGTGCAGATCCCTGGAACGAAACAGAAAGAGGCAAACTCGATCAGGTTTGTGAAGAATAAATTAATGCACTTTCTACTGACTTTCTGAACAATAAAATGGAATCAAGAGCAGAAGTTGTCGCTTGCTGGATCCAACCCCCCCCCCCCGCTAAAACTGACGCGCCTGAGGGGTTCGCAAGCAGAGTGTGTGGGAGAGCAAGCTGGTTTTTTCTTCTGCGTTGCCAACATCTGTAATTTCAAAGGAATGTATTTGAAACCTGTTTTTCTGATGGGACAAGTTGCCTGTACGGCTTCACAAAAACATAGGGACGTGAATTTTAAGAGCACAAAAAAAGAGCGGCGGGGAGGGAGGCTGAGAAGTGAACAAAGTGGGGGACAGTTTTGAGATAAAAATATTTATGGAGGTTCTCAGTCATCCAGGTCATGGTTGTCCCAAAGGTGCTTTTTCAAGAGGCAACAACTGGACTTTGTTTTTCCTTGGAGACATTTTGGAGAAGTTCAGAACTGAAGAAGCTTCTCGGATGAGAAGCAAAAACATCCTGAAGGAAAAAAAGTCTAGTTGTTGCCTCTTGAAAAAGCACCTTTGGGTTGTAAAAATATTCTTCACTGAAATGACCTCTCTGCATCTGCTACTTCTCTGCTGATGGATTGCAGAAGTGCAAAATCCATGGGCTGTATTGAGCACCCCCCTCCAAAAATAAACCCCTTAGTTTTTACTCCTCCAGTACCTCAAGATCAGCAAAATGGCCGCATTTTGGTGGCCTGTCTTTTAAGGAGGGTTCGTGGATGGTTTGTAGCCCATATATTTTGTTCCCATTTCTACCTTAAAAATCCCAGCCTTAAATTTGCCAACCTAAAGCTACTAAGCTTGAGACATGCTGCTATAACCAGTTGGAGTGCTTACCTTGGTTTATATTTTAATGACGAATCTTCATGGATGTGTTTCTTTCTTTATGCCATAAAGTTGTGGGCCCTTTGGGCTAGAGGATAATCTTGCATACCTTTTGCTTCTTTTCATTCACACATCTGAGTTGATTTTTAGAATGTAGTCCTCCAGTGATCTGATGTCCTCTATAAAGTCCATATTGTGACTGTGTGAATCAGTTTAGCCCACGGGGGAATTATTTTTCTGCCTTTCCTTTATTGTGCAATCTTGTTTGAGGGGCCAAGTTTTGGGAAATGGATGTTTTTTTTTTAATTATTGGTGTGACAGTCGTTTTATTTTTAGCATTTTTTTTTAACCAATTGACTATAAAGCATCAAGTCCTTTTGGATGTGGGTGTTAGGAGTCGAAAACAACTAGATAGCAGATAATCACTCAAACAATTCTAACACCCTGGTGTTAGAATCCAAATTCTTTTCATCGTTTAAAAGAAGATAAACCGGTAATTCCTGACACCAGAATCACCCATAGAAGAGTGGGTGCAGTTAATAAAGCTACAAAGCTCACCTTGAAGTCCAGGCAACAGTCAGGTAGCAAAATTGACGTCATGAAGCTAATTCTTGGAAGAAGAAATAAGAGATCGGAGCTCAAGGGCATAATGTACGCCATAGATTTTACACGTGCTCATCAGAAGCGTCGTGGAATAAAGCTTTAGTAGGTGATAATTCAAGCAAGGCCTCTTTTGTCATTTTGAACACAACAGTTTTAAGTGATGGGTGCTGAAAGAAAGATGACAAGTTACAGCATGGGAATGGCTTATTTTGATCCAGGCGTGCTAACCTTTATTTAGTTGCTTATGGGCTCTGATAATAAAATAAGCCAATAAAAGCAAATCCTGGTAAATGTCCTCCAAAGAAGTTACAAGACATAATAAATTGTCTTAAGGAAGGAAAACTCAAAAAGGAGAGGGGAAAGAACCATTATTTCTACCATAGCAGTTTTATTTATTTTAATCTTGGTTTGCCTTTTTAATCTTGATTTTTATGAGGAGTGCCTTTTTCCAGACGTTGGAAGTAAACTCTCTTCAGTTACTGGAAGATTATTAAATATTTAAATAAAAGATTAATGAAATGTGATTCCTGCTGTTAAATAAGCAGAGGTTTATCTCAGATTTCAGCTTCTTGAGTCATAACTTATACTGTATATATCTGTTTGTATATAAACTTCCCAATTCCTTTGGAGAAATTAATTAAAAGGCTTAGTATTTATTTTTGAAACTGTTTTATTGCTGACTGGGAGGCCCTTACAGACATTTCGGTGAAATGGGGAAAAAATGAACATGCTTTATGGTTTGGATGATAAGAAAAGATAGATAATAAAAAAAAGTAAGTTTATTTTTGTAACCATAAAGTATGAGATAATTTTGTATGTGTTATAATAATTGGAAAGAAAATTGGAAACTACTTTTCTTTCTTTCTTTCTTTCTTTCTTTCTTTCTTTCTTTCTTTCTTTCTTTCTTTCTTTCTTTCTTTCTTCCTTCCTTCCTTCCTTCCTTCCTTCCTTCCTTCCTTCCTTCCTTCCTTCCTTCCTTCTTTCTTTCTTTCTTTCTTTCTTTCTTTCTTTCTTTCTTTCTTCCTTTCTTCCTTCCTCCCTCCCTCCCTCCCTCCCTCCCTTCCTTCCTTTCTTTCTTTCTTTACTTTTAGATTTTTCTGTTCTTTTTCCTTTTTTCCTTTTCCTTTAGGGAGCTTTTGAGGGAGCTACGTTGGCTGCTGATTTGTCTCCTGATCCAATTCAAGGTGCTGGCCTGGTTGTCACCTTTAAAGCCCTACCTGGCCTCTGGTCAGGTTATTTGAAAGGTCGTCATTTCAGAGTTATACCTGACCCATCAGACTGTGTCCCCTTTCTTAAGGAGATCCATCTGTTGGAATCAAGAAAAAGGACCTTTCTGTGGTAGCCCCTTCCCTGTAGAACATCATCACTCCAGAATGTCTCAAAGGTCCTTTTTTTTTTTTTTTTTCAAGAGGCAACTGGACTTTCTTGCTTTTCTTTGAAGATGTTTAGCTTCTCATCCAAGAAGCCTCTTCAGTTCTGACAGGATGGTAGGGAATGGAAGGATTTATATTTCTTGCAGTCAGCTTGTCGTTATAAATCCTTCCATTCCCCGCCATCCAGTAAGAGCTAAAGAAGCTTCTTGAATGAGAAACGAAATGTCTTCAAGGAAAAACAAGAAAGTCCAGTTGCCTCTTGGGGGTGGAAAAAAAGCACCTTTGGGATGACCACATGGGAAGAAACTTGGATTTAGACCACATTGAGGCCACTTGGAGGTCAGTCCATGCCCTCAGGGTCACCTGAGTAGTGCAAATGGGTGTGGAGACTTCTTGGAACTGTTGAAAAGACTATGTAGTAGACTGGAGATAGATGACTACTCAGGTAGCCCTGAGGACACATATAAACCCCCCAAGGGTCCTCAGAATGCAAATTACCAACTGTCTGAAAGGAATATAAATCCTCCCATTCCCCACCATCCAGTCAGAGGTGAAGAAGTTTCTCAGATGAGAAGCGAAACATCTTCAAGGAAAAACAAGAAAGTCCAGTTGCCTCTTGGTAAAGCACCTTTGGGACAACCGTGATCTGAATGACTGAGACTCTCCATAGATATCCCTCCAGAAATACATTTGGGCACATCTTCAAAAGGCCTGGGGATCCCACTGTGATAGGAGCCCATCAAGTGATTGGTTTAACAGTTGTCACCATGGGAATGGATTTATTGGCTTTTGTATTGGAGTTCTATTTTTGTTAAGCCTCTTGGAATCACTCTTAAGTGACACCATACAAATTTTAATAAAATAAAATATGCCTTAAATCTACTTCCTGTTTTGCTAAGGTTTTATGGAGCCTTAGGCATTAGCCTGGCTTAGATTAGATACCCTGTTCTACTCACATATAACCGAAAGTAAATCCAACAATGAAGGTTTCTAATCCAGTGATTTATCTCTAGTAAGTACAATGTGTCCACCTGATGTGTAAAGACGTTTTAGAATTGATAAAGTATAAGAAGGCTTATGTAAAAATGCATGCTGGATTTACTTTAATTAATAATTTTAAACACGGTTGTAAAGGGGAGTTGGCAACCTTTTCAGGAGCTGTTTTTCTCCCAGAATATTTCAGATTGCACCTCCCATAATTTTGACTCTTGTGGTGATTACAGGAACTGATGCATGTTAGTTCCTATGGAGATAGGAAAATTTTGCTTATTCCAGGAGCAATGCAGTGTGACACTTGGTCTCAACGTCAGCAGTTTTAAGATTGTAGCCTTCAAATTCTCAGAATTTCCTCGCCAGCATGCTGGCTGTGGAATTCTGGGCATTGAAGTCCACACCTCTTAAAATTGCCAAAGTTAGTAAACACTTGTCTAGAAGCGGTGAGTCTTATTATCAAATTGCCCCTTGTGTAACCTTGGGCCAGGCCTCATCTTTAGACAGAAAGATGAGGTGGCCTGGGCCAGTGGTGAGATTTAATTTTGTTTATTATTGGTTCTGTGAGCATGGCTTGGTGGCCGTGGTGTGGCTTGGTGGCCATGACAGAGGAAGGTTACTGTAAAATCCCCATTCCCTCCCCACCCCACTAACCTGCTTTCCAGTTCCATTCTCCTGTGCAGGGCAACCAAAGAAGATCCTGCCGATCAGCTGGGGGACAGGAGGCAGAGAATAGATGGGGGCAGGGCCAGTCAGAGGTGGGATTTGCCGGTTCTCAAAACTACTCAAAATTTCCACTACCGGTTCTCCAGAAGGGAGACAAGGAGCAATATTTCACTGGGTGGTTATGAAACAAAAGAAGGATCTTGCAATCCTGAGCTTCTTGGAAGATGGTAGGAGAAAAATGATCACATCAGTAACATCATTAATGTTGAACACCATGTTGTTGTTTGGCTCTTAAGTGAGACATCCTGGTGTCCTAACCCAATTGGCTTTGTCTGCTAATGAGCACAGATGACAGCTACACTAAACACATATTCAAATCCCTAGAGTGAAACAAACTTGTACAGGAAGTCCTTGATTTACAACAGTTAATAACTGTTCAAAGTTACAATGGCACCGAAAAAAGTGACCTATTACCGTTTTTCTCACACATACAACCTAAGTAACAGCCCCATGATCATGTCCAAATTCAGATGCTTGGCAGCTGGTTTATACTTACGACCATTGCTGTGTCCCAAGGTCACGTAATCACCTTTGGCTACCTTCTGGCAAGCAAAGTCAGTGGGGAAGCCAGATTCACTTAACAATTGGGTTACTAACTTATCAACTGCAGTGATTCGCTTAACAACTGTGGTAAGAAAAAAAAATGTAAAATGGGGCAAAACTCACTTTAACAAATGTCTCAGTTAACAACATAAATTTTGGCTCAATTGTGGCCTTAAGTTGAAGACAACCTGTATCTTGCCAACAATTAAGCAGCAGAAACGCTGGAGCAGTCGGGCACTAGGACCTTGAAGTGCTTTGCTGAGAAGTGGTACCCACTCTGGCTGGAAGCAGAAGGCATCACCAGAGCCGCTTGCAGCATCGTTGCTACGCATCTATTGCTACAGAAATATGGCCAGCCAGACCCAGGGAATTCAGCAGCTGCTGCAGGCAGAGAAGAGGGCTGCAGAGAAGGTGGCAGAGGCTCGAAAACGTGAGTTGGCGCTCCAGGTTGTTAGGGAAAGATGCTGGAATCAGGGTGGAGGCTGACCAACAAAGTACCCATGTTCTCAGGGGGAGAATGGCAGCCTCCTTCAGTTTCTCGTGGAGAGGAATGGCAGGGGTTTTTTATGAGGAATTCTGGGCCTTGAAAGGTCATCCCTGCTTTGTCCTTGGACTTCTTTTTCTCCCTCCCAGGAAAGGCCAGGCGGCTGAAGCAGGCCAAGGAAGAAGCCCAGGCTGAAATTGAGCAGTATCGCTTGGAACGTGAGAGAGAATTCCAGCAAAAACAACAGGCGGTGAGATGGAGGAGTTGGGGCTTTTCCTTAGCCTTGGAGTGATGAAAAAACAGGATGAAACACAGAGGGAGGGTGGGGAGGTACATAAAAGATGAGAAGGAGATGTGGATGATGGAGTCGGAGCTTCTAAGAAGCCCGGTGAGCATTTTGGAGAGGAGGAAGGGGGAAAGGGTGGTACAGAGGTCTGGAGTTGCGGTGAGCCTTTACAATTTCTATTGCCGTTTAAGACAGGGTGTTTCGCATCAGGATCAAGGTTTTTGAGATAAGATATTTGATGAGCCCAAAATGTTTTGCTTTCTATTGAAGTCAAGGGATGTAAGACCATAACCTGGCCACCTTGAAAACGAAATACAAATAAGTTCCTGAATAGGTTGTATTACCTGGGAAGGCTGACAAAATATAACCCTTCACTGTTTTTTCCTGTCTGCTCAAATCACCTGTCAAAGTTGCCCACCTCACTTCATCAAACAGTAGAGCCCATCGGGGAATGTTTCAAGATCATCCCTAAATCTGTGGGATATAAAGATTAGATCACTTGATCTTCCACCCTGGAAAGCTCACAAGGCAGTACTGCTTTCTCAAGCAAGACTACAAATGTTGTTGACAGAATACGGTTTTTCAAAATTGTGATATTTATTCTTCTTATTGAGCAGTGACTTTTGTGTTGTCTTATTGCGTCACCAGCTGTTAAGTTGGAACAGCACACATTTAAAGTACAAGTAGTTCTCCACTTATGACTGGTTTCTTAACTATTGTTTGAAGTTACAACAGACTCACAAAAAGTTACTTGTGATCAGTGCTCAAAGTTACAATTGTTACACAACCCCTGCAATCCCATGGTTGCATTTCAGGCATTTGGCTACATTTAGGACAGGTTGCAGCATCAGTGACTTGTTTAGCAACCATTGTAAAAACAGTTACAAAATAGAGTCAGGTGACATAGAGTATCTCGGTTTATGACCACAATAATATATAACTCAAATTCTGGTCCCAAGTGTATACAGGTACTCCTGGACTTACGACCACAGTTAAGCTGAGAATTTATGTTGCTAAGTGAAAAATTTGTTATGTGAATTTTGTCCCATTTTATGACTTTTCTTGCCACATTTGTTAAGTGAATCACTGCAGCTGTTAAATTAGTAACATGGTTGTTAAGTGAATCTGGATTCCCCATTGACTTTGCTTGTCAGACAGTCACAAAAGGGGGGTCACATGACTTTGGGACACAGCAACAGTCATAAATATGAACCAGTTGCCAAGCTTCTGAATTTTTGATCATCATGGGGATACTGCAATTTTTGAATTTTTGAGTATCATGAGGATACTGCAAAGGTTGTAACTGTGAAAAGTGGTCATGCCAGTTTTTTCAGTGCCATTGTAATTTAGAACTGTCACTAAACCATCACACCATCATCTTCTTCTTTTAATGACCCCATAATCCCTTGCAGGGTGGAGTCTGGGCAACTGAATGGAGCTATCAGTGTTTGCTGGCCGGATGCCCTTCCTGTTGCCAATGCAGAGTTTTGTTCAGCAGATATATTCCCATTGTGCCCAGAGAGAGAAATATCTGCCTCTACCTAGGATTGAACTCACAGCCTCCTGGTTGTGAGGCGAGAGGCTCCACCTCTAGGCCACTGTTAGGAATGTGAGTCACCTAACAGCTATTTGGGATGGAAATATATAAACCAGGATAGACATTTTAATACTGTATCTTTAAGTAAATGCCTAAAACTGCAATTGGGTGTGGTTCTGCAAATGGCCATAAGATGGAACCAGAAACCTGGGTTGTTTAGTCTCAGGAAGTCTCAGAAGAGAGTGTGAGTGAATTTCTGTTTCCTTCTGTTGGAAAGAATTGCCGTTCCTCCATTTTTCCCTATTGACTGTTATTCTTGGATTTGATGTAAGTCTGTTACTGAACTGTTTTTGATACTGGACTTTGATATTGGAATTATCCCTGGACTGAACACTGACTGCTTTACCGGTGAATGACTTGGACTGTTTGTGGACTTTGCTTAAACGTTTATTGAAAGTAAAAACATACATTAACTGTACAGTGTATCTGTGTGCTGTGTGTGTATTATTCAAACACTTCTCTCACTACGTCTCCCTGTACACGCTCATTCTCCTAATGGGGGATTACCTCAACAGCCACCACACTACTCTTTGAGCCATCACTAAATGAACTGTTGGTATTCGAGGACTGCCTGTATGAGTGTTTCATTTCTCATTATTTTGGAACAACCTTGATTTTCTTCTTCTTCTTCTCTAGGCTCTGGGCTCACAGGGGAATCTCTCCGCAGAGGTGGAGGCTCAGACACGCAAGAAGCTGCAGGCTATGCATGGAGGGCAGGCTCGGGGGAAGGACCAAGTCTTGCGTCACCTTCTCACTACTGTATGGAATGTGCAGCCCCAAATTCACCCCAATTACCGCTTGTCTGTCTAAAGGGCCTTGTGCCCCTGCCTGCAGTTGTCTGGTGGATTTCTGATATACTCCTTATTCTCCAAACAATACACTTTAGATGCCCAAATACTCAAGTTCCCTATTTCCACTATAACTTCACTGTATCCTACAAGTCTAACATCCTGTGCTCCCTGATGCTTCTCATTCATCCTTTCTCCTCCTTTTATTGTATCTTGAATCAAGGCTATGAATTGCATTTGATAGTCTGAGTAATCCATTATGCCCAAAAGATGCAAAAGTAAGCAATCAACTTTCTATTTGCACTGGACACTGATCATGCACTTCACACAAAGGCACACACACCAGTTTTCAAAGTACATCTATAGATTATTCTCTTTTCTCCAGGATTACAGATAGTCCTTAACTTAGAACCATAATCGAACCTGCAATTACGGTTATAAGTTGCGATGGGTCTTTAAGCAAGTCATTATGTGACCGCTTCTGATTTTATGATTTTGTTTCTGTAGCGGTTATTAAGCAAACGCCATGGTCATAAAATATATCCACTGTTGCTATCTCCATTTTTTTGCTGGAAGTAAACTAGAAGTAAAAACATCTTAACTTGCTCAGGCATCCACAAGCACGCTGCAATGAGCTATACGTAAGCCAATTGTGAAGCATCCAAAATGTGATCACGTGTGTTTATGCAAATTTTGAATCAGGATTTACTTTTTCAGGGTCTGTTGGAACGTTGAACAGTTGTTAAGCATCTGGACGTAAATCAAGGACTATCTGTAATTGTTTTGGGATTGTTGGGAGTTTTGGGGGGCTTAGTTTTCACTTTTAAAATCCCAAGAGCTGATCCTTCCAAAACTGGTTCACTTTCTTTCGCCAACTCAGTGCTGGATCTTTCCTTCCGTATTGCACAATCCCATGGCGTGAAAAAGTATGTCTGGAAATGTGAAGGTTGCAAGGTTACCAATGTGTTACCTGCTATATGTACTTGTGTGCTTGAGACTGAGAGGTTCTATTTCTGCTCCGTTGTACTCTGCTTAATTTGTTTCCTATGCTCTCGACAATCCTGTTTATCCGTAACTGAACAGTTCAATAAAAGTGGCAGGCAGTTAAAACAAGGGGGAAAAAATGTAGTGTTTTTGTTTTTCTGGACAGTTCTACAGCAGGAGGGATCGTGGTACAGATATAGCCCTCAACTTACGACTACAACGGAGCCCAACATTTATATTGTTAAGTGAGAAATCTGTTAAGTGAGTGTTGCCCTGTTTTAGGACTTTTCTTGCCATATTTGTTAAGTGAATCCCTGTTGTTAGGCACATGGTTATTAATGAATCTGGTTTCCCCATGGATTTTGCATGTTTGAAGTTTGCAAAAGGGGGTCATGCGACCCTGGGAGACGGCAAACCGTCATAAACGTGAGTCGGTTTGTCAAGCACTCAAATGTAAATCACGTGAACATGGGGATGCTGCAACGGTCATTTAGTGTGAAAAATGGTCATAAGTTACTTCTTTCAGTGCCGCTGTAACTTCGAATGGTCACTAAACGAACTGTTGTAAGTCGAGGACAACCTGTTGTTGTTGGTTTAAACCACACGAACTGGCTGCTCCTTCCAGCAGAACAAGATTTCTCTTTCCTAATCTGGCATCTTCCAAACATTTTTGCAATTCATCTCTCATTGTCTCTTACTAGTACTATGTCATGGAATTGCGCAGCAAATGTGAAGTCAGAGATGCTGACACAAATATTTGGTTTTATATAAATAAATATGTTTTAAACAGCCGCAAAGCACTGTGAAGCAGTATATAAGTCTAAGTGCTATTGCTATTTTACATCAATATGTGCAGCATACGTGATCATCGGGATCACAGAGCATAAAGGGGACTCAGAAGAAAAAAAGCGGGAAAATCGGGAAACTCCCCCTCCGCACCCACAAGCAACCAATCACAGGACACATTGCCTCACGCAGGAGCCAGCACTTTCCAACCAATCAAACACAACTGTGTGTTTTGCACAAACATACACACACATCACTGCACAAACATACACACACACTCACACACAAACACACACACACGGTCCAGCTATTAAATTTAAATATCTTAACAATATTAAGACTATTCTCTGGGCAGTGCAATTTGGGTCACCAGAATAGAGAAATCTGGCACAAACATCTTAAGCAATTGAAAAGATTTTAAATACACATAAAGCCAAATGCAAAAAAGGAAAGGAAAAATTTTTAAAGCATTAACATAGCCAAACACAGAGAAAAAAATCCAGAACCTACAACAAAGCAGTTTTTTTTAAATACATCCAATTAGATTGTGTTTTAAAATGATCCAGCCTGGTAGGAATCCTTCATGTTATGTTCCGTTAGCAGCCAATCAGATTACCCAGAAAGGACCAATCCTAAACTGCTATTATGGGCCAATCAGAAGTGCAGGATTAGAAACCTGCTTTTCTAGTAAGGTTGTTAAACTTTATTAATCGCCTTTATTTAGTTCATAACACTTCAGATGGAACAAAATACTGGAGAAAAGGCACCTGCGATGGAAGAATAACAGAATAACAGAGTTAGAAGGGAGCTTGGAGGTCTTCTAGTCCAACCCCTTGCACAAGCAAGAAACCCTATACCATTTCAGATGAATGGTTGTCAATCTCTTTTCTTAAAAACTGGGAGCATTCACAACTTCTTGAGGTAAATTATTCCACTGATTAATTGTTCTCCCTGTCAGGAAATTTCTCCTGAGTTCTAGGTTGCTTCTGTCTCTGGTTAGTTTCCATCCATTGCTTCTTGTCCTGCTTTGGAGAATAAGCCGACCCATTTTTCGTTGTGGCATTCCCTTAGATATTGGAACACTGCTATCATGTTACCCCTAGTCCTTTTTTTCCATTAAAGTAGACATACCCAATTCCTGCAAGATGTGCATTTTGTGTATTTGCAGCTGAATTCAAGAAGAGTTTGCAGGCCATATTGGGATGGTGTCTTCAGGCAGAAGGAAAGACATAAAGAAAACAAAAGTTGGAAAGAAATAGATTTTGTTGCTAAGAGATGAGATGAAGTACACACCTGCAAATTCATGGGAAGAGGTAGACAGCAGCTGGTTAATTTAAACAAAACTCAGTGCTCTCTGGTAGGGAGTCATGAAAATGACCTTGATGAACCTGTTCAGAAATCATTAGAAAAACACAATTTAGAGAAATGTACTTTGAGCCCAGGAGAAGAAAAAGTATTAGGTTGGCTCCCTCCTGATTCCTTGGATTATAAGGAGGGGAATATATATGCAGTTGGGCATGCAAGATTTTGTTACTATAGCCCAGGGGTGTTTAAAAACCGGCTCTGCCAACTCCAGTGCTGCCACGGCGCCATGACGCTAGCTAATGGAACAGCCGACTGGCATATTAAGGATTGTCATTCAGCTTTGCTTTTTTCCAGCTTGCAAAATTCCCAAAATTGTAACCACCTGCTCTTGCAAGCAGATACAGGCCAGCTACAGCACACAATTACTGCAGTCTAACTTAACAAAGTGTAGTTCTAGTATTCTTCTATGCTAGTTTCCTATCCTGATTTTTGAAGGGCTGACAGCTCTCGGGATGTGTAGGACTACACCTCTTATCATTTGTGTCAGCACGTCCATTGTTTCTATGACCACATCTCAATAAAATTATCATGCAAGTCTTCATCTAGGAGTCCTACTGGACAATCACTTAAAGAGTACTACAGCTGCCCCCAAAAAAAGTCAGTGCAGTCCTAGGCTGCATCAACAGAGGGAAAGTATCAAGATAATATAAAGTATTAGTACTGCTTTATACAGATAGTCCTCAACTTATGAACACAACTGAGCCCAGAATTTATATTGCTAAGTGAAAAATGTGTTCCCTGGAGTTTTGCCCCGTTTTACGACTTTTCTTGTCACATTTATTAAGTGAATCCCTGCAATTGTTAAATTAATAGCAAGGTTGTTAAGTGAATCTGGCTTCCTCATTAACTTTGCTTATCAGAAGATGGCAAAAATAATCACATGATCCTGGGACACTGCAACTGTCATAAATATGAACCAAGGGTCAAGCATCCAAATGTAAATCACATGACCATGGGGATGCTGCCACAGTCATAAGTGTGAAAAATGGACATGGCACTTTTTTCAGTGCCATTGTAACTGTGAACAGTAACTAAACAAACAGTTGTAAGTCGAGGACTACCTGTACTGCACTGGTAAGACCTCACTTTGAATTCTGCATCCAGTATGATTAGGGGATTGGAGGATAAAACATGCAATGAACAGTTGCAGGAACTCGGCATATCTGGTCTAACAAAGAAAAGGAACAAGGGTGACTTGATAGCAGTCTTCCAATACTTGAGAGGCTGCCACAGACAGGAGTGGATTGGCCTATTCTCCAAAAGCACTTGAGGGCAGGACAAAAAGTGACACTTGAAAGTTTATCATGGAGAGGAGGAACTAGAACTAAGGAGAAATTGACTGACACTGAGAACAATTAATCAGTGGAACAGCTTGCCTTCAGAAGGTGTGGGTGCTCCATCGGTGGAGGTTTTTAAGAAGAGATTGACAACCATTTGGCATAATGCCTCTGGCTTAAGCAGAGGGTTGGACTAGAACACCTCCAAAGTCCCTTCCAATTTTGTTATAGTGTTACATCTGTTCACAGCACACCACAAACAGTTTATAAAAGACACATTGGAAGGTTATTGCACAGATTATATGATGTGGAACATGGTGCTAAATCTCTTCTGCTTCAAGTCATAGATTCATGATGAGAAGAGGTTTTGGAGTCCACTTGGCATTTTTTTGTCTGCTTAAACTATTACTTGAGTTCTCTAGAGGCTCAACCTATCTTTCATGCACTCTTCCTATCAACTCATGAACCCTGATCTATCATCCTTGTAAATCTGGCAGCAAAAACTCTGAACTTAGTGCAAAGAAACAACATTCTGGTGAGAGAGAAGTTTCTTTAGGATGAGCTTCAGCGTGAGTCTGAAAGCTTAGAAGACTCTGGTCTCGGTGACTGACCCAGATTGGCTTCTGCAACATTATATACATATAATGTATATTTGGACACATATATTTGCCTTCATTAGTGAGAGGAATAACTGGTTGTAATTAGAGGATGTCTATGGTATAACATTTAACATTGGACCAGCACTAATAAATTAAGGACCTACATTTTGCTTCTGCCCAAAGCAGTATAAGACAAGGAAAATACACTCCAGCTTCCAGAGAAGTTGTCAAAGGACCACGTGAAGAAGATAATTTAATTTTTAATCAAGACATTGCTTTTGGTGTTTTCCTGAGACGGATCTGTTTTAGCTACTAATGAAAAGGAGTTGAGAAGTGGCTATGGAATGGAGACCTTTAACTTTGGTTTTGGAGTCTTCATAATATCTTGGACAGCCAAGAAGACCGTTCACAAAATAAAATAAACCAGAGTTCTGCCTTGAGACACAAATGACCAGGCTTAAAATACCCTACTTGGAACATATTATACAAATACCAGCTCTTGGATGTCAAAGAAGTAATTTCCAAACATTTATTTGTAGCTCAGTAGCTGTCCCATTACCAGACAAGAAAACTACCAGCATGGGAATGTATCCAAAGGAGGGATAATTTTGATCCTGGTTAAGGAAGATTGGATTAATAACTGTACAATTTTATTATTTGAGGTAGGGGTTCAGCATCATGGCAGATTGCTGCACCCCAAAGTCACAACCAGTGAGAATGGAAAGAAAATGTCAGTTGAAACCCCAAAAGTTGCCTTTTTCAAAAGGCAACTGGACTTTCCTTTGTTTTTTCCTTGAAGATGTTTTGCTTCTCATCCAAGAAGTTTCTTCAGTTCTGAAGTGGGTAGGGAAGAAGTTTCTTGGATGAGAAAAGAAATGTCTTGAAGGAAAAAAAAAACAAAGAAAAGTCTGCTTGCCTTTAAAAAAAAACACTTTTGGGACAGCCACAACCTGGATGACGGAGAATATCCATAGATAACTATTAGAAATCTTTATATTTTGTTTTAGCTCCCAGGCTCTTGTATCTTGAACGGGCTTTTTGGAAGTACAAAAGCAATGCTAAGAGTAAACAATCCATGGGAAGATTGGGCCAAAGATTTTAAGTGGGAAATTCTCAGCAAGAAATTTGAGCATCTCTATTCTGATTGACTGGGCAGCCACCTGTCAGAATAGAATAGAATAGACTAGCTTTATTGTCATTGCATTCCAAGAATACAATGAAATTTGAAAGCTACTCCAGCACAATGCCCCAAACACCACATCACAATCATACTGCAGAGTTTTAAAAATTAAAATAATTATAATAATAGGACTAAATCACAAATGCACTGTTTGAATCAAGAGAATTACTGCCTTGGAAAAGAAACTTTCTCAATCTATTAGTCCTCATTTTAAGACACCTATAATGCCTCCCTGATGGTAACAGATCGAAATATGAATGTCCGGGATGAGAACGCTCTGTGGAGATTTTTAGTGTTCTAGAGAGGGTAGAGAAGTGGTAGAGGGTTTCCTGTTTGAGCAGGGGGTCGGACTAGATGACCTAAAAGATCTCTTCCAATTCTGGTTTTTTTTTTTTATTGTAAGATTTGGGCAGAAATTTAACTGGTGCCTTCTCAGAACCACCCCCCATTGAGTCATTGGCCTTAATACTGCTACGTAATTTCTTTCTGGAAACGAGCTACGGGTGGAACCCAACCTTTTTCACATGAAATAAATACAATGATTTAAAAGTGGAACCACCTGGCTTTTACTGACCAATTGTGAACCAGCAGCAATTTACTCCCATTGGCAGGACGCCTGCAAAAATCTATCCCAAGAATCCTATATTAAAATAAAATCGAACGAAAACTCACGAATCATTTATAAATTATTATTATTATTATAAAATATAATAGATGTAATCGTCTTTTTAACGTTTTTATTTTTATTTTTTAAATCGGGCACTCCGTTAGACAAAAGGCTCCAAAAAAAAAAAAAAAAAAACCGCGCGTAGTCCTCACCGCAGGTCCCTCTAGTAGCTTCCGCTTACGCCCATCACCTAACGGAAGTAGCTTTCTTTCCGCTGTGACCGCGTCTCGGCATTACTCGCCGAACCCCTCCCCTTTGTGTAAGGTAAGCTGCTCTTCGATAATCGTCCTTTTATCGGCGCTCCGGTTCGTCATCCGTCGTATATCGAGGTGGGTCCGGTTTCTTCGGGCAGTTGCCTTTCCGATTCTTCTTTTTTGGGTGGTCATTTCTTCATTCCTGCGCCCAAATTTACCATTGGGAGCGTGCGACGTAGACCCTGTCATTGTAGTAAAAGCCTGAAATTAAAGATGGCGCCTTTTCTTGCGCTTTGGGTGCGTTTCTTGGGCCGATCGTAATCGAGAAACATCGGCCATTCGCTGTTACTCTCGTCTTTTAGGCCTGGTTCGCTAGATCGAGAGATCTCTTATGCTCCACCCCAGCCGAGAACTACTCGACAAATAATCTTGTAGCTTACTTATTACGGTAATTTTTGTAACACCCCCCCTCCATTTTTTAAAAACGGCCTTATCTGTAAAGGAAGTAAAATCTGGAGTATAAGTCTACGTTATCTTAATGAGGCGAACGCAATTATTTTTTGGGGGTCTTTGCAATACTTGATTACATATTTTTACTGTAGTAATTAAGAATTACTGTTGCTAGCCTGAGCATCCTGCATTTGCTCTGTTTATTTTTATTTATTTTTTATTACTAGCATTCATATAGATCTGGGTGTGCTGCCCAGGGTTAAATGGATGTAAGGATTCTTTAGGGAAAAGATTAAACTCCCTGAGAAATTCACAGTGTTAAAAATACACAGGATCTCTTTTCTCCAGGATTTCTTCCTGGCTCCAGGAAGTGATCAAAAAAGACACTGTTCCTAAGGCTTTCCCTTACTGATCTTGATTGCTGATTTCAGAGTGAGATATAGCGGGGATTTGCAAATCGGTGTTGAATCTGCCTATTTTATGGAAACATGGAAGCTGAGGTGCTTGTGTGCCCCAAGCAGCTGCATTGTTGCAGTACAGTGCTTCCAACATCTTCCTCATTTGTCGTGTTTTTTTTGCAAATAGTGGGAGTTCAGTAGTACGTAGACTTGCAGGGGTTACTTATTGGTTATCCCTGTCTTAAGGCATAGATTACTTAAATCCTGCATGCATGGAGTTTACACTTTCATATGCATTCCAACACATGGTATTGCTGTTTCCTACAAAAGGAATATACAGGCAGTCCTTGATTTGTAACTATAATTAAGACCAGAATTTCCACTGCTAAGCAAAGTGAGTGATTTGGATGTTAAGTGAGTTATGGCCAGTTTTACTTTGTGATGATTGTTAAGCAAATAACTAAAGTTAAGTGGATCCTGTTATTAAGTGAATCTGGATTCCCCTTGTGATTTAGCTTGTTGGAAGCCAGCTGAAAAAATGCAGTTGGCGATCACATGGCTCTAGGAAGCTACAACCATCTTAAATACATGCTATTTACCAGATGCCTAGATTTTGATATGGGGATACAGTGACAGTGATAAGTGTGAGGACCGATCATAAGTCATTTTTGTCAGTGCCATTGTAACTTTGGAAAATTGCTGAATGAATGGTTGTAAATTTGTGTACGTAGTATTTATGCCAACATATCATTTGGTATAAAAATGGATGATTGTTAATCTGTAGCATTTTATATTGATTTCATTGTGACTATCAGATCTCTGCAAAATCAGGTAGTCACTGAGTGGCAGTAAAACTAAACTGGATCTCACTTTCCTTTGGTAGCTGTCTGGATTTTTGCAGCCTGACTCTTTACGGGTAAACCAGGGTTCTTCAAAATTCTTGAAAATTATCAAAATAGCAAGATCAGGTAACAATTGAATCCTTGCTTGCATAAATTCAATCAAGGGTATGAGCTGTTGCATTTGTCCTATTAGCTAGAATTAATTACATATATGTGTGTGTTTATATATATATTATATAAATTGAATGGTATTCAGCTTTGTTCGGGTATTTTCCCACGTCATTATAGTTGTGCTTTAAAAGCACAATTATAATGATGTGGGCAAATACCTGAACAAAGCTGAATACCATTCATGTAAGTACCCGAGAAAACTTAAGAAAACATATATATTAATTATATATATATATATATTTAATTAGCTAGAATATATATATATATATATATATATATATATATATATATATATATATATATATATATATATATATATATATATATATCCTGAAGACTTATCAGAATACACGCACACACACACACTCATTCATTCATTCATATATTCATATTCTGAGAAGTCTTCAGGATACTTTAACTTAAAATAAACCATTATTTACCAGAAGAATTTTCAAGAGAATTTATTGAGAATTAAATTGTGCTAGAGTTTTTTTCTACTGAGTGAGATGATGGGCATATCGTGTTTGCACATAATGGTAAGCCACAATATAGCTTCCTGCAACCAAGTATAATCTAGGGGGATTCTGAGGGGGACTACTTTGCCCTCAGATACTTTCCTCTGTATTTTACCTGGCTGTTTTAAGAGATTCTGGTAATATGAAGATAGCATCATTTGCTGAAATCACCAAAATTATTTATTTGCAGGAACAAGTTAACAAAGCTCTATGCAATGGGAGTATAGCTTGGGTTAAATTTACTTTTGTGGTAGAATGGTAGGCACATCTCTTGTGACAGCCATTGTGTGCATCACTTGCTCTCAAAACCCCAAATGTGCCCCTAATCCTTGTGAAATGAATTTAAATCTTGTGCCATAATAACTTGGAGTAGAATTATAATACCATGCAACAGAAAGGGCTTTGGGCTTGTCTCCTGGTATGGTGCTACAACATGACTGATCTCTTGAAAGGGTTAGAGGTCCCTGTGCTTGTAATGCTTTGTTTATTTGTGCTCTGTAGTATATTGATAATGTTGGGAATTTCGTTTCTAAAACACTTTGGCTCACTTAAGCCTTTATCTTAGTTTTTAGAGAGGGAGACATCACCATGACGGAGAACGATGTTGACAATGAGCTGCTGGATTATGAAGATGATGAGGTGGAAAACCAAGCAGCTGGAGAAGGAGTAGATGTCCCATCTAAGAAAGATGTCAAGGGATCCTATGTCTCCATCCACAGTTCTGGCTTCCGTGACTTCCTATTAAAACCAGAACTATTGCGTGCCATTGTTGATTGTGGCTTTGAGCACCCTTCAGAAGGTGAGTCAAGGTGACTTGTTCCATGGAGAACCTGGGCTTCTGTGATCTCAGTGGCACCAGGTGTTAATTCTGCCCTTATTCTCAATGCAGTGCAACACGAGTGTATCCCACAGGCAATCTTGGGCATGGATGTCCTATGCCAGGCCAAATCCGGCATGGGCAAGACCGCTGTCTTCGTTCTTGCTACACTTCAGCAGTTGGAACCAATAACAGGACAGGTATGTCAATGACATCCAGGCTCCCCTCCCCTAGATGAGAGATGGGCACAGATGTTTGAAGCCTGATCACACATAGGTGGGCTAAGAATAAGCAGGGGTGACGGGAGAAATTGCGAAGAAAAATATTTTTGCCCTTTTTCACAGGTTTCTGTGCTGGTGATGTGTCACACGCGTGAACTGGCCTTCCAGATTAGTAAGGAATACGAACGGTTCTCCAAGTACATGCCTAGTGTCAAGGTGAGAGTCAGGAAGTTGTCCCTGTTGTGAATCATCAAGATTCTCTGCTTATTTACCATCACGAGAGTGAACAGAAATCTAGAGAATTATTATTTTTTTGTATATATTTATATGCCAACTCGTGATCTTGAGCAGCTCACAAAAGCCACACGACATGAATGATACTACTATATGCTCAGTAAATAAAAACACATACAATGATGTGACCTTAACTGCTTTCCAAAAATATTAACTGGGAAAGACCCAATTTAACCTTAGGAGGGAAGATTAATGTCAGGCTGCTCCTAAAAAGGCTTATTTTGAAGCATCTTCCCCTTTAACTTCTCGCAGGCTAGCTGGGGATTTTGAGCCGCTTCTGTCTGCCATCATTGAGTGGGAGGACAGAACATACCTGAGTTAGAAGGTAACAGTTGTCTTAGTGAGATGGGTGGCATAGAAGTTTGATAATTTTTTAAAAAAAGAGATGAACCATAAAAGGGACTTAATAGGTGATAGTGCCTGAAGCTTGGTCAATGCAGTTCCTGTGGTCCTGTGTGGTGTTGACTACAGCAAGGGAGCAGCTGTACTCAATGACTATAGCTCCTGAATTGACTTCTGGAGCAGCCCTCAGCAAAACAGATTGCTGTATCCAAGTTCAAGTTAAGGACACATTACTGATACCATAGTTACCCAGTCTAGGAAAGGCTTCATTGGATAGCACAACTACCGTTTGCTGTTTCACCAGAGGACATGAGTCCTGGAGGACCCAAAATCGTTAACCTGCTGTTCTGGGGTATATTAGCCTGTCCAGAGCTAAAGAAGCATTCTGGAAGCTGATGGATTCTAAACAAAACAGCATCTCATCTTGCTATGATCCATCCTCTGTCCATTCCATTTTACCTGTCCTCTTGGCTGGGTGGTTCTCCATGGACCTCTGGGGGGCTGCAGTGTTGTCACGGAGTCTGCGAAGGCTTGAAGAAATATAATTTGAATTTGAATTAAGTCTTGGCTGTCCATAGCAACAAAACACATTTAAAGAAAAGGTTGAGAACCACTGTTCTAGGCACTGGGGGAAAGACTTAACATCTCTTTCTTGGCTTGGAGCTAACATATAAAAATAGGAAAGGATTGAAAAGTTTTCTTGGGCTGTGTCAGATTTGGCATAATATTCTGCTATTTACCACTGCTGAAAATTCAGGCAGTTGATTAAGCAGACTCTAGCAACCATGCCAGACAATATTCTTTCATTCTTCCTTCCCCTAGGTGGCAGTGTTCTTTGGGGGCCTGTCCATCAAGAAGGATGAAGAGGTTCTGAAGAAAAACTGCCCCCACATTGTGGTGGGGACCCCGGGCCGCATCCTGGCTTTGGCCCGCAACAAGAGCCTTAACCTCAAACATATCAAGCATTTCATCCTGGACGAATGTGATAAAATGCTTGAACAGCTTGGTGAGTGTTGAGGGTATTGGAATAGAAACCGCAGCCGGAAATCTACATTGTGCCCTTTGTAGACTGAGTTTCTATGAAGGCAAGGAAAAATAGGAAGTTTCTCTCTTCTTCTCAGGCCATTGTTACCTTATGGGTATTTTCTGACTTGGCTGTCTCTCTTTTAAAATTGAGGCGTTTACGTGACTGTCAATCTGCAGAGAAGATAAAATTTAAAAATATATACACGGCTCAAAAAAATAAAGGGAACACAAAAATAAGACATCCTAGATCTGAGTGAATGAAATATTCTTATTAAATACTTTGTTCATTACATAGTTGAATGTGCTGACAACAAAATCACACAAAAATTATCAATGGAAATCAAATTTAGCAACCCATGGAGATCTGGATTTGGAGTTACACTCAAAAAACACTACAGGAAAAAAACACTATAGGGTGATCCAACTTTGATGTAATGTCCTTAAAACAAGTCAAAATGAGGCTCAGCAGTGTGTGTGGCCTCCACGTGCCTGTATGACCTCCCTACAATGCCTGGGCATGCTCCTGATGAGATGGCGGATGGTCCCCTGAGGGATCTCCTCCCACACCTGGACTAAAGCATCCCCCAACTCCTGGACAGTCTTGGTGCAACATGGCGTTGTATGGAGAGAGACATGATGTCCCAGATGTGCTCAATTGGATTCAGGTCTGGGGAATGGGCGGGCCAGTCCGTAGCATCAATGTCTTCGTCTTGCAGGAACTGCTGACACACTCCAGCCACATGAGGTCTAGCATTGTCTTGCATTAGGAGGAACCCAGGGCCAACTGCACCAGCATATGGTCTCACAAGGGGTCTGAGGATCTCATCTCAGTACCTAATGGCAGTCAGCTACCTCTGGTGAGCACATGGAGGGCTGTGCAGCCTCCTAAAGAAATGCCACCCCACACCACTACTGACCCACTGCCAAACTGGTGATGCTGGAGGATGTTGCAGGCAGAAGAACATTCTCCAAGGCTTCTCCAGACCCTGTCACATCTGTCACATGTTGCTCAGTGTGAACCTGCTTTCATCTGTGAAGAGCACAGTGGTGAATTTGCCAATCTTGGTGTTCTCTGGCAAATGCCAAACGGTTCTGCACAGTGTTGGGCTGTCAGCACAACCCCCACCTGTGGACGTTGAGCCCCCATACCACCCTCATGGAGTCTGTTTCTGACCATTTGAGCAGCCACATGCACATTTGGCCCGCTGGTGGTCATTTTGCAGGGCTCCTCCTGTCCCTCCTTGCACAAAGGCGGAGGTAGCGGTCGTGATGCTGAGTTGTTGCCCTCCTCCACATCTCCTGATGTACTGGCCTGTCTTCTGGTAGCGCCTCCATGCTCTGGACACTACGCTAACAGACACAGCAAACCTTGCCACAGCTCGCATTGATGTGCCATCCTGGATGAGCTGCACTACCTGAGCCACTTGTGTGGGTTGTAGACTCCGTCTCATGCTACCACTAGAGTGAAAGCACCGCCAGCATTCAAAAGTGACCAAACCATCAGCCAGAAAGCATAGGAACTGAGAAGTGGTCTTTGGTCACCACTTGCAGAACTACTTCTTTATTAGGGATGTCTTGCTAACTGCCTCTGTTTTCCACCTCTTGTCTATTCCATTTGCACAACAGCATGTGAAATTGATTGTCAATCAGCGTTGCTACCAAAGTGGACAGTTTGATTTCACAGAAGTGTGATTGATTTGGAGTTACATTGTGTTGTTTAAGTGTTGTTCCCTTTATTTTTTTGAGCAGTGTATTTTAATAGAAATAGCACTTAGACTTATATACCACTTCATAGTATTTTATAGCAATGTCATAGATATATTCATTAATAATAGCAATAGCCTTTAAACTTATATACCACTTCACAGAGAGCTTTCACTCTCTGAGCAGTTTACAAATGTCAGCATACAAAACCCAACAATCTAGGTCCTCATTTTACCCACCTCGGAAGGAAGGAAGGAAGGCTGAGTCAACCTTGAGTCAAGTCAGGATCGAATTGCTGACAGTTGGCAGAGTTACTCTGCGTTCTAACTGCGCCACCGGGGCTCTTTTTTCAAGGCTTTAAGATGTGTGTGTACAGTTTAATCCAGGTAGCTATTGTTAACCTGTTGGCCCTTTTTCCCTCCCAGATATGCGTCGAGATGTCCAGGAGATCTTCCGCATGACCCTGCATGAAAAGCAGGTCATGATGTTCAGTGCTACTCTCGGCAAGGAAATCCGCCCCGTGTGCCGCAAATTCATGCAAGACGTAATTAAAACCCTTCTACCTTCTTTACCCACCTGGCCGGTCAGCCTACCTACCTCCCTCCCTCTCCCCCCATCCAGGGAAGGAGAAGGGGGCCGGCACGGAGAACACTACCACACTTTACAGCTCATTGGGCTGCACCCTTGCTGCCCCCTCACCTAGCCAGTTCTGCTGAGGCATCTGTAGGACACATCACTTTCCGGAAGATCATTCGGGTGACGCTAAGAGCCTCCTTTGCACACACGAGCGACAGCACCTCTCCCAATAGGGTCCAAAAGGGCACTTCCGCTATGATCTTATTTTGGCCCCTCTGGCACACTTAGCTTAGAGATCATCTACATTTTACTTAGGGCGGATCCGTCCCAGAAGGATCCTCTTTTATGCTTTCCCACCTGGCAAGCGGCGCGACATTGGCAGCGCTCCCCTTGCTGCCCCAGTTCCCTCCCTCCGCGTGGAATTTTGCCTTCTGCTTGGGTCAGCACCGTGCACAGAAGACCCTGGCCCACACACGCACCCACGTTCAGAAGATCCTGGCCCACACACACCCAGGCAAGTGGTAGCCTTTTTGTTTTCCATTTCCACCCACCCCCCACCCCCCTCAGCTCCCTGCGTTAAACCTGATACACACATTACGCACAAGAGACAACTGCGGCCTGTGTGTTCCTGATCCTGCCCTCCCTCGCCCCGCCCCTCCCTGCCCACGCATTCTGGAGACCTGCGGCGAAGGACTCCCCGAGGGATCTGAACCAATCGGAGGCAGCCCAGTGGAGCAGACGCCTGGTGACCCGGAGGAGAAGTTCTATCCTTTTTTGGAACGGGCAAAAAAAGCGTTATTTTCTGTAACCCTCTTTTCTCCTCCCCCCACCCCCCCCTGTGCCATGAGGGAAAGGGATTTAATTTCAGAGCCTTTGCAGTGTGGGGGGGGGGCATTTTTCCCTAGAGAAGCCCCTAAATTATAAGGTAGCAAAGTTGACACTTTAGAACAGGGGGAGGGGAACGATGGCCCTTTTATGCCTTACAGGCTTCAACTCCCAGAAGCCACAAGTCATAAATGGGCCGTCGTTCCCCACCCGTGCTTTAGAGCGCGCTAATAAGAATGTTAATTAATCCTGGAATGAGTTGGCCCGGGTGTTTGCGTTCAAAAAAAAAAAAAATCAGGCGATTTTACTGGTCTGATATGAGCAGGTCAAAATGATGTCTTCTCTTATATGGAAGGAAAGGAATGGCAGCTCCTTTTCTTTTGTTGCCCAGATCTTGTTACTCTTTTAGGCCAAGGAGGTATTGAGACTGTAACCCTCGTGTTACTCTCTTTAAGCCAAGCAGGTTAAGATGCGACCCTGTGCATGGTTAAATGTTAAAACATCTTGGAGAAGTGACCAGTGGAAGTTAAGGAGCTGGAGTAAACCCACTTTTTCTCTACAAGTGGGTGATCTCCATGGTTGTTGGTGTTTTTTGTTTTTTTTTTTAAATTTTAGGTAATGAAAAGTGGATTATTGAAGCTTTGGATCCCTATTTGAAAAAGGGATTATTTGAAGACTATATTCAAAATCCAGATGTGACTCAAATTATTTTAAGGCAACAATATTAATGTCTTATTACGGAGAAATGTTTTTAAAAGGTGACGTTAGCCCCCATTCACAGAATGTTTTGCAGGGTAAATCCTTGGCTGACAAGGGAGAATGCTGCTTCCCAGTGTGCACTGCTTAGGCGCATGTGAGCTGTTTTTGAGTGTTATTGTCGGAAGGAGTTAGCCAGCCATTGTTTTCTGGGCCTGCCCTAAGGGACCAGGGCCTGTGTGGTAGAGAAAGCCGCTCCTGTGCACATCTGTGCTTCTTGTCCTCCCCCTCTCCCCTCCAAGCCCAGGTCAGTCTTACTTTGGTCTAACTGGCCCTGGATTTGCTTCTCAGCCTATGGAGATCTTCGTGGATGATGAGACCAAGCTGACGCTGCACGGTCTGCAGCAGTACTATGTCAAACTGAAAGACAACGAGAAGAACCGCAAGCTGTTTGACCTGCTTGATGTGCTGGAGTTCAACCAGGTGCTTTCTGGAAATAGAGCCTGTGTCTTGGGGACGTGGGGGTGGAGGGGAAGGCCCAGAGCTGGCTAAACCCAGTACAGGTAGCCATCAACTTAGACCCACTTATTTGACAAGCATTTGAAGCTATAAGGAAACTGAAAAAAAAAAAGTGATAACTGGTCCTCATGCTTACAACCATTGCAGTATCCTGTGGTCATGATCAAAACGCAACAGCAACCATGTACAGGTAGACTTTGACAACAGTTCATTGGAGCGACTGTTTCAAAAGTTGTGTGTCACCGAAAAAAGTGACACACATGACCATTTTTCACACTTTGAGACCATTTGTGGCATCTCTATAGTCACGTGATCAAAATTTGCAGTCTTGGCAACGGACTCGTGACAGTTGCAGTGTCCTGGGGTCATGTGATCAGCTTTTTTCGGTCTGACCAGCAAAGTCAATGGGGAAGCCAGATTCACTTAACAACCATGTTACTAACTTAACTGCAGTGGTTCACTTAACGCTCATGAAATGAGGCAAAATTCACTCAATAAGTGTTTCACTTAGAAACTGAAAGTTTGGGCTTAATTGTGGTCAAAAGTCAAGGATTACCTATATTTACAACAGTTGCAGTATCCCTAGATCAGGTGATCCATTGGTCACCTACCCAGCCTGCTTCCAAAGTTAGATCATCCAGATTACCTTAACAATGGTGTGATTCACCTCACAACTGCAGTGATTTGCTTAACTACGGCAAAACTCATAAAAGCAGGCTTGATTCACTTAACAGCCGTCTGCTGAGCAAGGAAAATTCTGCCCCGGTTGTGATCATAAGTCAAGAACTACCCTGTTTTCCCGAAAATAAGACCTAACCTGAAAATAAGGCCTAGCATGTTTTTATGCATGTGCCTCATATAAGCCCTATTTAAGAGTGCACAACTGTGTAGCCGACCATTACATCTAGTTGCTTGGGCCATGGCCACGAGGCGGGGTGTTGATGGGGCTGCCCCACATGGCACGCGCCTGCTTACCTCAGGGCCTTTTCAGCCAGGCCATGCGCGCCCAGACACTTGCCTTGCAGCGGCAGCACCAACAGCCATGTGCAGCAGGAGCCCACTTCTGCGTTCTCCCAGCTGCAGCGAAGCAGGAGGTCGAGTGGTGTGTTGGGGCTGTGGCTGGGAGGCAAGAACAGGTGTCGAGGCATAGGCCCTGAGTTGGTAAGCCAGCGCAGGCAGCATAAGGAAGCTCCACCTTCCCTTCTTTGTGGCGGCAGCACTCGTGCCCTGTGCAGCTTCCTGCCCTGCCATGAACAAACAAGAAGTGGGCTTCCTGTACATGCCTCCACCCCCAAAAGAAAATAAGACCCGGTCTTATTTGGGGGAAACCCACGGGTATATGTTCATCTTTAAAGACAGTTTGGGGATCTTGAATGCTAAGGGTTAGCGGCTTCTGCTGCGACTGTCATACGTACATTTTGGGCAGAAAGTAGCCTTGTCAGACAGGAGGTTTGCTTACGTTGCTCTGAAAAAAATAAAAAGCTAACTGCCACTTTTTGACAAACTCCGGAGTTGCCCAAGGGGTCTTCAACAAAACCTAACTAAAGAAGGTTCACTGGTGGTTCCTTATGAACGTGGTGGGATTGACGTTCCTCTTTTTTTGCCTAGGTGGTCATCTTTGTGAAGTCTGTGCAGCGTTGCATAGCTCTGGCTCAGCTCTTGGTGGAGCAGAACTTCCCAGCCATTGCCATCCATAGGGGCATGCCCCAGGAAGAGAGGTGAGGCTGGGGCAGGAAGCGGTTCCGAGTTCAGCTGCCTGCGGGGTCCTTTTGCTGTGATGAATTTGCTCAGACTAGAGTCTCTGACTTCTTCAGTGTTGAGGCATTGAAGCCCTGAGCAATGGCCCCTGCAGAAGCTGTTATCAAATCTCCTGCCAAAAAGTTGATTTGTACGAGGAAGGCACTTGACAAAAGAAATGGGTATCCTGGGAGAAAAAGCCTGTTTCTCATTTGAAATGTTCCCCCAAAAAAGGTTACGGATTTAGGATACGTTGCTTTTCACAGGCGCATCAAGATGAGCAGTGTTAGATCCTGAATATTATGTGGGTTTTAGAACCCACATTTTCCAGAAGTCTGGAATGTTGCATTTTACGCTTTGGGGAGCAGTTGGATTGTGTTCCAAAAGTCGATTCTCTGAACCAGAAGCAGATTGATATGTTCCAAGGTTGGCTGCTCCTGAAACGAGTGTTTTGTGTGGAATGCCATGTCTGGAAAATTTCAGATCGTTAATACCGAACCTTTCCAGTGGAGATTTGATACAGTATATTCCATTCTCGAGTTAATGTCTTTTACACATCCTGCATTTTGCATGTGTGTAAAGATGCGTAGAAAGAATAAAAGTCTTGGTTAGGTCACAGTAATGGAAATGAAAACGGGTTCAAAAAGTATAACCTATAGATGATAGATCACCAATATCCCTTTATAGCCCGCGGACAATTTGGGCCAAAAAAAGTCCTCTTTTAAATTTTTTAGTTGGGAGAAGCTTAGGAGGCCAATAGGTTTTTTTTTGTGTGTGGGGGCATTTCACCTTATAAAAGATCTGACGAATCTCAAATTGGGCTCCTAGTTCCACCTACTTTTTCAATGTAGGCTTTGGAATGTCTCCCAAAGACCAACATAGCATTCAAAATAATTTGATAAATAAAATTAAAATTAAAATGACAGAAGCCCTCTACCTCTGTTCTGTGGGTGAAGTTTCATGCTGAAGGGACACTACCGTGTGTTTGCTGTCTCGTATAGATTGTCGCGGTACCAGCAGTTCAAAGATTTCCAGCGTCGTATCTTGGTAGCCACCAATCTGTTTGGTCGTGGCATGGATATCGAGCGGGTCAACATCGCTTTCAACTACGATATGCCAGAGGATTCAGACACTTATTTGCACCGGGTAAGCTGAGCTGTCCAAAAAGCAACCTCCTAAATTTCCTACGTTTGGGTGCTCAAACTCTGGGGATGGGTATATGAAAGTCCAAGGTGTAATTTGCAATGATGAATTGCTCAGACTAGAGTCTCTGACTTTTTCTGATGTCTCTCTTTGAAAGCCCTGAGTAAGTGCCCTTGGTTGAAACAGCTTTGCTTTTTAGTCCTCTGCCGACCTTCAATTGGTTTTGAATCCTATTTGGGGCTCCTATGTGGGGAAAAAAAATCCATTCCCGTCTTCTCATTTCTGGATTCTAGGTGGCTCGTGCTGGTCGCTTCGGCACAAAAGGTCTGGCAATCACTTTTGTGTCAGATGAGAATGATGCTAAGATCCTAAATGAAGTGCAGGATCGCTTCGAAGTGAACATCAGCGAACTTCCTGATGAAATCGATATCTCTTCCTACAGTGAGTGTGTTTTACCAGTTGTCCTCAACTGATTATCACAACAGTTGAGCCCCAAATTTATGTTGCTGAGTGAGACATTTTGTTAAGTTGAGTTTTGCCTCATGTTACAATCTTGCTTGGCTCAGTTGTTCAGTGAATCATTGCTGTTGGTAAGTTAGTAACCCAGTTGTTAAGGGAATCTGGCTTCCCCATTGATTTTCCTTGTCAGAAGGTCACAAACGGGGATTACAGATAACAGATAATCAGAGTTGGAAGGGACCTTGTAGGTCATCTAGTCCAACCCCCCGCCCAAGCAGGAGACCCTACACCATTTCTGATAGATGGCAATCCAATCTCTTCTTGAAAGTCTCAAGTGATGGCGCTCCCACAACTTCCGAGGGCAACTTCTGTTCCATTGGTTGATTGTTCTCACTGTCAGAAAGTTTCTCTTTATTTCCAGGTTAAATCTCTCCTTGTTCAGTTTCCATCCATTGTTCCTTGTCTGGCATAGAGATGCTTTGGAAAATAACTTGACCCCTTCCTCTCTGTATGGCAACCCCTCAGATATTGGAAGGCTTCTCTCATGTCTCCCCTGGTCCTTCTCTTCACTAGACTAGCCAAGCCCAGTTCCTGCAACCGTTCTTCATATGTTTTAGTCTCCAGTCCCCTAATCATCCTAGTTGCTCTTCTCTGTACTTTTTCTAGAGTGGCAACATCTTTTTTATAATGTGACCAAAACTGGATGCAGTACTCTAAGGCGTGGTCTTACTAAGGCTTTATGGAGTAGCATTAGTACCACACTTGATCTCGATTGTATCCCTCTGTTAATGCAATTTAGGATTGCATTAGCTTTTTTAGCTGCTGCTGCACACTGCTGGCTCATATTTAGCTGGTGGTCCCCAGGACACAGCAACGGTCATAAATATGAAACAAGTGTTTGAATTTGGACCACATGATCATGGGGGTGCTGCAAAGGTCGTAAGTGAAAACTGCAATAAAGTCATAATTTTTTTTCAATGCTGTTGACGCATTAAACATTCAACGGTCACTGAACAAACTATTATAAATTGGGGATTACCTGTACTGTGCTTTAGCCCAGCCCACCGCATCTTTACACAGTTAAGTATTTCAGAAAGAGAATGTGGAGAGGAACCCATGGCTGATGGCACAACAGTATTGCCTTCTAGGTATTTTGCAGAGTAGAACTTTATATTTTCCAGATAAAAATGAAAAGTTGACGTTTATTAGTACAATGTAAATATTCCTACTTTCAGTCTACAGATAGTCCTTGGCTTATCGAGTCCAAAATTTATGTTGCTAAACAAATGGAATTCTGCCTCATTTTACAACCTTTCTTGTCACAGTTAAGTGAATTTTGACAGCTATTAACATGGTTGTTAAGTGAATCTGGCTTCCCCATTAACTTTACTTGTCAGAAGGTTGCAGAACCTGATCACAATACCAGGAGCCATTGGAAGCATCATAAATATGAGTCAGTTGCCAAGCGTCTGATTTTTGGTCATTTGACCATGGGGATTCTTCAACCGTCATAATCATGAGTCACTTTTTTCAGTACTATTGTCACTTTGAATGGTCACTAAACAAACTTGTAAGTGGAAGACTACTTGGTTTAAATTGTAAGGCTTGCTTACATTCTAGTGATTCAATATGGTGGATTAAGTAAAGTTTTTTACTTAATTAAGTGTGTATTGGTTCTTCCTCAGCTGATCTTTGTTCATTTTAATCTTAGTATTTATCATTTGAATGTTTTATATCAGGGGTGTCAAACTTGATTTCATTGAGGGCTGTGTTTGACCTTAGGGGTTGTGTTGGGGGTGCCTGTGGCGGCCCAAGTATTCTGCCAGCAAAAACTGAGCTCTTGAGGGTCTCACACAACCATCCCGAGCTCCGTTTTTGCTGGCAGAGACACCATGAGCCGCCACTCCTTCGTTATTTCTGGGTTGGGCCCGATTTAAGCATCCCAGGGCTGGATCTGATCCATGGGCCTTGAGTTTGACACCTGTTTTATATTATGCCTCCCAGGATTGCTTGATAGATTGTTAACATATAAATTTAATAAATAAAAATAAATAAACCCAATTATTATTTGAGAGAAACATGGTTGTTCTTTTTGTGGTTTTTAATCCACTTTATAAGCTGGGGCGAACGGAAGGGCAGTGTGTTTTGAGTGAACATAAAGAAGTTGAGATAGCTTAAGGGAAGATATTGCAAAATGAGCGAGTGTAGGAAAGTGATTTTCTGCTCTTCAAGTGGGAGTTGAGATTTGCTTCGATGTAACGATGGACCCTTTTCATTTAGCCAGGAGCCGTTCACTTGTCCTGTTCTGCCTGACGCCTTCTCTCTCTCTCTCTCTCTCTCTCTCTCTCTCTTTTTTTTTTTCAGTTGAACAGACCCGATAAAAGAGGGGCTCGCCTCTCCATGTTGACCTTGGTTTTAATTCCTGACCTCTGCCACTTTCCTGAAATTTCACATTTAATTTCACCTGATGGAGAAAGAAGTGACTGACTGTCTGGAATACAAACCTACCCCCCAGTCCTGTGGCAGGGATAGAAGAGCTTCTGTCACTTAGCTACGTGTAGTGGAAACGAGGCCGATCACAGCAAAAAACCTCCATTGCTCATTGAGACAGAGAGAGAGAGCTCGTTGGGGTGGCAGCCTAATTGCTTGACCGGCACCCGAGACGAAAGGAGCACCTTCCTGTCGATGCTTTTAATACAAAAAGAGACTTGACTTTCAGACAGATGTTCACTGCCTGCCTACCAGCAAGGGGATTTTTTTTTTGAGGGGGGGGAGGAATTTCACATGTTGCATTACTCCACTGTTGTTTCTCCAGTCGGCAGGTCATCTTCCCCACTGCTGACAGGAAGCACAGAAGAAAAGGCGGGAAGGAGCTGAGGGTGGTGGTGGGATTGCTCTTGGGAATTTGTGATATTCAAAAATTGTGTTTTGTTTTAAATGGGGGTAACTTACTCGAATGGGAGAAACAAGCTTCCTTTTATAATGCTCTCTCATGCCATTTTAAAATCCACTTTTTAATTCCCTCCCTCCTTCCCTGTGTATTCCTCATGGCTTTCAACTTTGTCTGCATGTGTTAACATTACTTCCACCCCTGCTGGTATCTTCTGGCGGGTAAACTAGTAGTGAAAGTTAGTCATGTTTTTAGCTGCGGCTTGTTCTCTCTCTCTTTCTCACTCTCCCTCCCTTTGAAGACCCTCTTATTATTTTTTGTAATAAAGGAGCCCAGCTCTTAAGGGTGACTGATTAAACTAGTCTTGTGAATAAACATTTTTTCTGGTGTGGATTCGTTTTGTAGGATTATGGCTCTATAGTACCTAACAACATAACTTCATCTTTTTTTTTTTTTTTTTACTGTGAGCACACAGGCCCACGTTAAAATGAAATTATATTACCTGCTCCCAAGAGAAAGTATACATCTACCCATACATAATACACATGTACACATGCTATATACATACATAAAAATATAACTGCCTCCATACATACGTACATACATACATTAATACATATATATTAATCACTTCCATTTTGAATACATGGATATAAAACCAGTACTAAGAGGACTAGTTCAAAATTGGACAGTTACTTGTACACTAAGGCCTGAATGATTACAACTGGCCTTGTAGCAGAGTGGATAAAATCTATTTAAAAAAATAAATAAATAGGATTTTTTTGATTTAAATAGGATTTTTTTGATTTTTATGAAATTTATTTTAATAAAATGTGCTTGGAATAAAATAAAAATAAATCTAAAGATAGTTTTCTATTTAAGATACATTAATTTAGTTTATTCAGCATGAAATGGGAGCTTAGTTAATGTAGCTTGAGGCTGTATATTCTGCAATATTTACATTTTTGGTAAACTCAAGGAATCCAAGCTCTGCAAGCTGAGGTAACATGCATTATTAATGCATTCACACAATTTAACAGTAACCGTGAGATAAGTCATGAAACAAAGTTCAAGAATATTCCTTTATCCCATTGATTTTGCAAATCTATGTACACTACAAACGAGAAATGGCATCTGTACCACCAGGCTCTTAAGTGAGAGGAGGAAGGGCAAGCAGTAAAAATGAAAGTGAAACCTAAGCAGCTTATAAATAAAAGGGCCTCATTTTCAAATCCATTATGGCAGTGCCTGTTACTGGGCATCCAGTCACCTCCCTGCTACTACCCTCACCTTGTCACTGCTGCATCACCAGCTATCCAGTGGCGGGATTCAAATTTTTTTATTACCAGTTCTGTGGGTGTGGCAGGGGAAGGATCCTGCAAAACCCCCATTCCCTCCCCAGTCTACCAACCTGCTTTCCAGCTCCGTTCTCCTGTGCAAGGCAACCAAAGAAGACCCAGCTGATTAGCTGGGGCTTGAGAGGCAGAGAGTAGATGGGGATGGGACCAGTCAGAGGTGGTATTTGCCAGTTCTCCGAACTCAAAATTTCCACTACCGGTTCTCCAGATCTGGTCAGGACCTGCTGAAAACCATCTCTGCAGCCATCCCAGTAAAATGAATGGGACTAAAAGTAAATCCACAGCGGGTCAGAGGAAGAACCGCTGCGGGACAGAGATGACAACTGCTCTTTAAAAATTATGGTTTAAATCAAGCCTTTTAATGAGTGATTTAAATTGATTTGATTTAAATCAAATCCACCCAGCCTTGGTGAATCCTTAGTTAATAACAGCTACGGAATGATAACGCATGATTTATCTGGACCATGTACTGCTAGTCCTCTACACACGGCCTTAATGGAGCTGTGATATAAATATATATGATCTAAATATAGATGTATTTGCAGCTTTCATTAAGTAAATCTCCTTTGGTTGTTAAATGAAGATGGTCATGAAGTGAACACTGGCCGTTAAAGCACACCCATGGCTTGCTATGGACATTGAGCAAAACTTTGACTATGCGATGTAACTGCCAGAACCTGGAAGTGTGACTGTTCAATAAAACATTTGGGAAGCATAACCATGCAACTATAGGGAACTGGGAATTATAAATGCGACCCTGTTGCAGAATGCGTGAAATGGAAGGGGGTGAGAGCAATTTTCAAAAACTGGGTCATAAATAAGCCCCAAGGTAGGTGGTTGTGACTTTGAACTCTTGCTGAGCAACCAGTCATAAATTAGAGGGGGCCTACTTTAATGGAATGTGTTTTTATTTGGAGTTTCTCTGCAATCTTTCCAGAATGTGTGTCTGTGGTGAGAACAGGTGACCCTTTGATCCTCGCCCAGTTGAAATTTGTCTGCCACATATAAACTACCTTTTGTTGAGAGTTCTCTTGTGTACAGTAAAACTAGTTCCCAACCACAAGGCCCCAGACCGGTACTGGTCCGTGGATCATTTTTTACCAGGCCGCAAAGAAGTGGGCACCGCCATCTTGTTTTGACGGCGCTTGAGAAAGTGCTTCCGGGTGAGCTTGTCGGTCATCGGTTGGAAAGCGGCGTTTGGGTGCTGAAGGAATCCTCGCGCCTTAGTTTCATCGAGGAGGGGGCAGCTTCAAACGAAGAGCTGTCCCGATGGCGGTGGAGTCTCACGTTAGGAGATGAAGCAAGAGCCTGAAAAGCCCATTGACAAAGGTACAAAGGAAGAGTTGAAGGTGGCGGGGAGAAGTTGGGGAACGGCTGGCTGGCCGGTTGCTCGGCTCGCCTTGCCTTGGTCGTGCATGCTGATGCCGGTACCGGTCCGTGGATCATTTTGTGATGCCGGTACCGGTCTGTGGGACAAAAAAGGTTGGGGGCCACTGCAGTAAAAGATTAACAAAAGACACCACAGGGTTGCAAAAGGCCTCAAGAGCAGCAGCTGTGGTAGCAACAACTGTGTGTCTTCTCCCCCCTATTTTGTGCCTGTGCAGTTGCTCAATGACCGGTAGTCCTCGACTTATGACTGCAACTGAGCCCCCAAATCTGTTAAGTGAGACAGTTAAAAGTTTTGTCCTGTTTTACAATCTTTCTTGTCACAGGGGTTAAGAGAATCAGGTTAGATTTTGCAGCCAAAATTCAAATTCAGATGATTTGATTCAGCAGGATTCATTAACTTCTTTATATACATAATAACATATGAAGTAAAGTTTACAATACCATTAGTAGTTTCTTCCAACATGGTAAAGGTTACAAACAAAAACACCAGCAGATGAAAGAACAGCAGAGAACAGTTTCAGTTTTGATTCAGAGTTGCAGACAAGACTGCAGCTTCAGAGCTCCGGAGCTTAATATAGAGCCACGCCTAGGCTTCTTCCAGTTTCAGTTTCCAAACAGCCCTCATTGGCTGATTTAGTTCCTATGCCTATTAACTGGCTGACCTTGTTACCATCCTCTGCCAGTTCATGAATATTTTGACAAATCACTGTAGTTGATAAGTTAATAACCTGGTTGTTAAGTGAATCTGGCTTCCCCATTGACTCTGCTTGTCAGGTCGCAAAAGGGGATCACATGACCTCAGGACACAGTGATGGTCATAAGTTTGAGCCAGTTGCCAAAAGAGCTGTGGTGGTGGGTTAGAATGCAGTATTGTAGGATAACGCTACCCACTGTCGGGAGCTCGATCCTGCCCGGCTCAAAGTTGACTTGGCCTTCCATCCTTCTGAGGAGGGTAAAATGAGGCCCCGTTTTTTGGAGAAAATATGCTGACTCTGTAAACAGCTTAGAATGGGCTGTAAAGCAACTATGAAGAGTATATATGTCTAAGTGCTATTGCTATTAATCAGTAATAAATGCAACATTGATTCCCCCCACCTCTCAACAGTCACTTTCATAGTAAAACCTTTCCTTCTTTCCTCCCCTTCCTTCTCTCCCTTCCATAATCACCCATCTTATGCCCAAATAACCCTGGATGGCTTACATCAGGAATCATAAAATATAAAATAATAATGCTAACATACTCCCTTGTACATTTGCTGGGATCCAATCTCACTTTAGCCCGGCACTTTGATATTCAGCCATTGTGGCTGGGTTTTGGTTCAGCATGATTGGATACGGAAGCAATTCGATTAGCATGTTATAGGAATACTAAACTTTTATTTTTATTTATTTTTGTCAATTGCTTATAAGATAATAGGTATAAGTAAAAGTATAGTTATGAATACATGGATACGTATAAGAAAAATAAAAAGAAACAATAGGACAGGGATGGTAGGCATGTTGGTGCGCTTATGCAGGCCTCCTACAGACCTCTTAGGAAAGGGGTGAGGTCAACAGTAGAAAGTCTAAGGTTAAAGTTTTTGGGGTTTGGGGAAGAAACCACAGAGTCTGGTAGAATATTCCAGACATTGACCACTCTGTTGCTGAAGTCGTATTTCCTACAATCAAGTTTGGTGCGATTAACCTTGAATTTGTATCTATTGTGTGCTCTTGTATTGTTATTGTTGAAGCTGAAGTATTCATTGACAGGTAGGACATTGCAATGTATGATTTTATATACTATACTTAGATCGGACCAAAGGCGGCGTAATTCAAGGTTTTTTAGATCTAGAATTTCAAGTCTGGTGGCATAAGGTATTCTGCAACAAGTAGAGGAGTGGAGAAGTCTTCTTGTGAATTATTTCTGGACTTTCTCAACTGTGTACGTAATGTGGGTTCCAGACTGATGAGTTGTATTCAAATATTGTTCTAGCAAATGTTTTGTATGCTCTAGTTAGTAGTGTAATATTAATAGAGAAAAAGCCACGTAAGATTAGGTTAATAACTCTTAATGCCTTTTTGGCTATGTAGTTACAGTGGGCTCTAGCACTTAGATCATTAGAGGTGAGTATTCCAAGGTCCTTGACAGAGTTTGGATCATCAACAAAGTCTTGACTATTCAGCCTTATTTTATTTTCTGATTATTATTTATTTTCTGATAAACTATATTGAGGCTTAGCATAAAGTGGGAACTAAGCCACACACACCCAGGTCAAACACAACCCTGATGCAGCCCTCAATAAAACCGAGTTTTGACACCCTTGCCCTTAATCTAACCAGTTCATTTTTCAGGATTTTTCCCTTTAAGAGACTGTAGGTGAGCTCCAGACAGGCCTTGGGAAAGGTAATGTAACTTGAGTCTCATTCCTACCAATATTTTAAAGACTTGGGAGTTTGATCTGGTAGCCTGATACTCAGCCTGGTAGCACTTTACCATACATCCCTGCCTGCCTTTGGTGATGCTTGTTGTAAATCTCAAAGGTCTTCCTGCATGTCAGAGCCATTCATGCAGCTTCTGTGAGGGATAGGATCTTTCAAAGCTAATTTTTTTTTTTTTCAAAACTTGGCAATTCTAAACTGAAGATTTCAAACTTTCTGAATTCCCCATTTGGCTGGAGAATTCAGGGAGTTGAAGTCCACCCAGCTTAAAGTCGCCAAGTTTGAAAAACACTCCTCCCTCTCTCAGAAACTAATCTTGGTTTTGTTGTTGTTTTGCAATCCTTAAAAGACCTATTTGCTAATTATCTGCATTTTTATTAATCTACGCAACCGATAGCCATCATTAATAGTTAACACGTGTCTTTATTCTGGATTTCCTCTAGATTGAAGTTGGCAACCCCCTGGAGGGAGGGGTTGAGTTGAGCCTAAAAATGCAATTCCAACTATTTTAACAACGCACTTTCGTTTTTGACCCCGGGGGGGGGGAAATAACTCCCTTTCCTTGCGGATCCCATACCCATTCCCCACTCCCCTTTGGTTAGAAGGGAGGGAGGTATTTTAAGCAAGCTCTTTTTCTGCTACTCTCGAAAAGCTTGGGCGGCTCCAATGTTTATGTTATTTTTTCCAGGGAGCCTCGAAAGGAGAGGCCAGCAAGGAAGCAAGGAGAAAAGCAGAGGGATGGGAAAAGATCGACGCTCGTTCCCGAAGTACAGCGCGCATCTCCCATCCAGGGCGCAAGCCTCACAAATCCACATCACACACACAAACCCACATAAACGATCCTCCTCAGACCTCTCTCGGCTCATTCCCGCTGGCTTGTTCCTTCCTTCCCTTCGCCTCCACCCGGGGCGCCCCAGCCTCTCAACCCTCCCAACTTGCAAAGCAGCTGCCGGTTGGCAATTGCAGCAAAGGAGGGGGGAAAGAGTCCACAAGCCGCTTGGAGAGCCCCCAAGTTGGGGGAAAAGCTCTTTTTGCTTCCTTCGTCGACCTTGCCGGCGTCCTACTCTGGATCGAAAACGTGCGATTTCCCCCCCCCAAAGCCTGCGCGCTTCGAGCGATCGCGCTCAGCCAGCCCTGCCAGAGATCCCCGATCGCTCCGGTTCCTGGGCCGGCTAGATCCAGAGGCTCCCTCCTCCTCCTCCTCCTCCTGCTCCTCGCAAAAGCCTCCACCTTTTTGGGTGCCGCCTCTCCCAATCCGGTCGGGCCAGAAAAGCCAAACAAGGAGGGAGCTCGTCTTTCCTCCTTGCGCCCTCCCTCTTCTGCGTCGAAGGCTGGGCCGCTTCTCCCTCTTTCTTCCCTTTCTCTCTCTCTCTCTCGCGTTCTCTCTTTTTTTCTTTCTCTCGCCTTCCCCTCCGGGTTTGGCGGCTCCAAAGATTCCGCCACCCCAACCCCACTTCCCGGCCTGCCTGCCTGCCTGCCCCCCCCCCCGGTTTTCCCCTTCGCTTTTACTGGCGGTTGCTGTTGGAAGCGCCAAGAAAGGAGGACGAGATTGCAAATGCAAACCTCCCCCGCTCCCACCGCAGCTCCAGTTCAGAAAGCGAGGACGGAGGGGCGCCTCGACCCCTTGAGAAGCAGAGCGAGCCCAACGTGCAATCCGAAGGAGAAAAGTTGCTCCGGAGACCTTTACGCGCAAGTGTGCGCTGCGCTCCCGCACGGGTATATATAGATATGTGTGTGTGTGTGTGTGTGTGTGTGTGTGTCGACCAGGTGGGTCGCAATACGGCGCGGGACCTTCCAGTTGGGGGGGGTGTTGTGGACTTTGAGGGGGAGCGTAATAGGGAGGAGGTAAGCTTCGTGGATCTCGATCCTTTGATTCGACTCGATGCGCGGATTAGGAAAGGGAGGCTGTTCCTTCTAGGTTTCAATTACGGGGAGCTGGGGGAGGAGAGCAGTGGATTGGAAAGGGGAGGCCAGCTCCGCCAAAGCTTGCTCGGAATGGGCAATCCAGGCCTGAAAAGGCAGTTCCAGCAAGCGCAGGATGCTATAAATAGATCATATATCAGTCCGCCAACCCCCCCCCCTTTTTTTTTTTTTTTTTTCATTCATTGCTGAGTTGAATGCCTGCCTCGAAACATTTTCTCCACTTGGAGTTTGGGATGCAAATTCCAGATAGAAGTGGTGGTTGTTGTGGTTTTAATCTGATGCTTTGCAGAAACCAGCATAGATGGTTGCCTAGCTGGGCATAGCCAACACAGACATAGACAGACAATGGTTGCAGATTAGATTTTTTTTTTTATTCCCTTCCTTTTGAAAGGCCCACAATAGGAATCTCGAGTGTTTTGACACAGATCTCACTATGCACCTTTGGGTAATGTTAAAATGGTAAAGGTAAGCGTTGTGCCTCAGGTTTATTTATTTTAATTTATATAACTGCCTCACTCTCCTAAGCAGCGCTCCAATTTGGCCTCTTCAAAATTCCTTTCTGTGTGAGGTGGCTTTTAAAAATTCCTTTTTATGTGAGGTGGCTCTAGCAAACCTCTTCTTTGTTGTAAAGTGGAAAAGCTTAAATTAACAGCTGAAATTGGCCAAAAGAGCTGTCTTGGAAGAGGGCAAAGTTCAGAGAGCCATCACTCTTGATGGCTTGGCTCTCAAAACATGCTAATGCTATCTGATAATTTTAAGATACGTTTTGAGGTGGCTGTTTTGCAGAGGTATAGATACAAAAAAAAAATGGAAAAGGGTGAGCCAAAAACTAAATGAAACAGTTCCAGGTGAACAGGGAGTTCTTTGAATAGGTGAAATATCCTTTTGGATAAATGTCTGAGCCATTTATTACTACAACGTTGGCAACTTTAAGATGTGGACTTCAACCCCCAGAATTCCCTAGCCACTGTGCACTTCCATCCCCAGAATTCTGCAGTCAGCATGCTGGCTTGGGAATTCTGGGAGTTGAAGTCTACACCTCGTAAACATTCCAAGGTTGAGAAACACTGGTTTAAGTGAATATTTGCAGTGAAGCCCCAAGGAGGCTTCCTCCTAATTTGAAGGAGAAAAGAATTTATGTGTGTTTATAGCAGTGTTTCTCAACCTTGGCAACTTTTAAGATAGCTATTGTTAGAATAGAATAGAGCTGGAAGGGACCTTGGAGGTCTTCTAGTCCAGCCTCCTGCTCAACCAGGAGAAAACCTGTACCAGTGGTAGCCAACCAGTGGGCTGGGGACCCCTGGTGGTCCATGAGAAAATTTTGGTGGTCCAAAATTGTCACCCCCAAAGAGAAATGTTACCCCCAAAGCACTCCCCAAAGCAATTAATCCAGGCTGTGCAGGAACACAAGGCCTGCCTCGCTTGCATTGTGAGGAAAGGTAGTGAGGAGAGGGGGGAAAGGGCAGAGGGGGGAAACTTGCCCCACTCACCCCATACGTCTGGCCTGGCCACTGGGCTGCTTTTTTCCACTTCTTTCTTCTGCTTTTGACTGCATACAAGGAAAGTATCAAAAGTCTTTCTTTCTCTCCCCCAAACTCTATCAGAAATGAGTCTTTGGGACCCTACAAGGCATCCTGCTCCGAGAGGCTGCCCTGGCAAAGACTCATTTTTGGCAGAGTTTAGGGGAGAGAAAGAAAGACTTCTGCTGCTTTCCTTGCATGAAGCTAAAAGTCTCTCTCTCTCTCTCCCTGAGAAAGGAGCTGGAGACGGTATCCTGCGGTCCCAAATAAAGAATGATCGATTGGTAGGAAAACAGGGTGGGGAATTTTCCTGCAGACTTTTTTGGGGATTTTCCCGGGGTCTCTGGTCCATGGGATTTAAAATTATAAGTTTGGTGGTCCCTGAGGTCAAAAAGGTTGGCGACCCCTGACCTATACAATCTCAGATAAATGATGGTCCAGTCTCTTCTTAAAAACCTCCAATGATGGAGCACCCACAATTTCTGAAGGCAAGCTGTTCCACTAGTTAATTGTTCTCACTGTTAGAAAGTTTTTCCTTAATTCCAGATTGCTTCTCTCCTTGATTAGTTTTCATCCATTGTTTCTTTTCCTGCCCTCTGGTGCTTTGGAGAATAATTTGATCCCCCCTTTTCTTTGTGGCAAGTACTGGAATATTGCTATCATGTCACCCCCTAATTCTTCTTTTCTTTAGACTAGCTAGACCCAAAATCTGCAGCCATTCTTCATATAGTTTAGCCTCCAGGCCTTTGATCGTCTTGGTTGGTCTTCTCTGAACTTTTTTCCAAACTTAAAAGATCCCAAGATTCTGGGATGAGGAATTCTGGGATTTGAAATCCACAGAAACTTAAAGAAGCCCTGGCTTAGAGATACTGCTTTCATGATTATCTTTTCATGCATTCTCCTCCTTCTCCACCACCACCAAATTAGAAGTAATTCCTTTGTTTCCCTTCGGGCAAAGTCTATTTATCTCAGTGGGAGTTACTTCTGAATAATGATGAGCATTCAAAATTTCACAAGCAGATCTTATATAGTTGCTACACTTTGAGAATGGCAGTTCTTGCATTTTGAGGATTGAAGAGATGGTTTGGGCAATCCTGTGATGCCACAGCAAGACAGATATGCCTAAGATTAAAAATAAAACAGGTTTCAACTTGATGATTTCTTATGCTGTGAGAATATTCCTTTGTGCTGCCAATCTGTAGCTCTCTAGGTTCATTTCATATTTTGAGTTCACGCTATTAAAAAAGAGTTGTTCTGTCCGAAATTTAGCCTTTATTTATAGGGAAGAAAGATTTTGCAGACATAAAACAACAATTTTGGAACATCTTAGAAGTGGTGCTAAATCCCCACATGTGGCTAAATTAGGATTATTAAACTAGATAATTTCTTGAGCAACTCATAGCAGCCAAATCTGCTTCTAATGCTAAATCAGAATAGATGGATTTACAGCTGATGTTAAATCAAAATCAAGACATCACATTGGGAATGAAGGAGAGCAAATATGCAAAAACAGCAAATCAAGATGGAGGTGAAGTTGTGAATATATTAAGAGGAAGACAGATTCTTAATTCTAGATTTAGCTTAATCTCTGCTTTCTCCATAAAGTGAAAATGTAATTTGGTTCATTTTTGGGAAGGTGGGGGGAGAAGAATAAATGTGGGAATATTTGAACCCCTTCCCCCACTTCCAATGTTTCCATTACTCAGAGATTAGGCTAAATAATTATAGAATTTACAAGATGTCCCTTTTTTCTCAGTGCATTCAGAAATTCAACTCATAACTTGCATTCTCTAACACATCTCAAGGAACACTAGATAAAATGGAAAACTGACTGAGTAAATTAGATAGAAAAGAGTCGATATGGGATGAGTGAAAATGTATAGGTTGATTTTCAAGATACAAAATAATATAAAATATATTTGCCCTCACATCAAACTTTTTGGAGTAAGTCATTATTATTGCTGCTGTTCCAGACACAAAGTAAAATAATAGGTCACAATAATCGAAGTAAATGTTCGCATTTTCACTATCTTCAGAGAACCAGTTGTGTGCCCACTTATCCTATCACTTTTAAAATGACAAAAAGCCATTTAAGGCTTTCTCTTATATGTTTTTTCTATGGTTCTCAACCTTGGCAGACTTAAAGATGGGTGGATTTCAACTCCCAGAATTCCGTAGCTCGTATGGGCTGGTAGTGGAATTCTGGGAGTTGAAATCCACCCAATTTTCAAGTTGTGTCAAGATTGAGAAATAGTGATTTAGTCCTTGCCACATCCCAACTCTTCATCCCTTGCTTGTTCTCTTTTAGGCAATTGGTTCATCAATTTAAAACTGCTGCCTCCATTTTAGAAGGAGGGAAACTTTTGACTGGAATTAGCATGGATTGATATTTTGGAGTGCCTAAATGCCTTTTCCTATTGAAGCAACAATATGGGTTTTTTTGGTGGTAAAAACACAGAGGAGAAATTCCCACCTCCTCTTTTATCCAGTTTGTCCATCATGCTAGAAGTAGTTGTATGATGTGGCCATCAGTTCTACTTGCACTTAAGTAAAATACCATCCATCATCTATTTTTCTGAACAGATAAAATTATATTCCCGATAGCCAACGTCCGGAACAACCGTAAACCTGGATGACCTTAATTTATGGAGAAGCTCAATTGTGGTTTACTTGAAGAATGAGTCAACAAGTTCAGGATTTGAAACACCACTAATCAAGCTGAAAGCAGACGCAGAGAAACCCACCAAATTAATCAGCATTCTTTGCAGTGGGAATCCTTTCCTGGAATTTTTTTTTAGCCAAATTGACTTTTAATCTTCCTTTTCCACATTGCTGGTAAAATAGACATCCTGGGCTGGAGGCCTTCTTTGGAGGTAACCAGAATTTTATTCCCTGTGCAATGTTCTTAAACAGAGCCAAGTCGTGGCTCCCTAGACTGTCCTGGTGGAAAGGAAAGCAGGACTTCCACCAGGAGGAACATTTGAAGGAAAAACCAGAGTTTTCAGTGAAATGCACGGGGCCTCCCAAGGCAAGAGGGTGGAGTGGCCGCCGGCTTTTGGAAATTATTGGATGGGGCCAAGGCTCAGCGACTGGAGGGCACTCGCTGTTTGCTGGGATACCTCAACATGTTGCTCCTCACAAGCCATCGGTGGAGTCTCCAGAACATTTCCAGATTTGCTTCAACTTCACCCGACACCTCTTTGATCTGTGTGTGGTGACTCTGCTCTGTGCATCCTCCCCGGCTTTCCGGTTGGTTATGGATATCCTGGGATTTGGAGGACCTGTGAAGGTTTGGCTCCACGGCTTGGCCTGTTTCTTGGTCAGCGCCTATGGGATGTACTTGGTTCTTTGGTTGGTCCAAGAGTATCTGTTGCAATTTGCCTGTCTCTATGGGTTTTTACAGACCTTGGTTTTGTGGGTCAGCATCCGTGCTGGATCGTCAGAGTCTCCAGACGACAAACAAGCTGTCGGACTTGATACAGATAGAGAAGGGGAGCAGTCTGCGGCCAATGGATGTAAGCAAGAATCGCCACTATGAGGAGGAAGAGTGTGTGGACAATATTGGGATTGAAGCCCAAGAGATTGACTGAAGTGGGCCCTGGAGGGTCAACAGGAGAAACTTTTATCTTGTATTTAGGATGGCTGGACAGAAATTGGGAGAAGATAAAGGTAATGAGGAGAAACACTATTCCTTAAAACGAGTAATGACTCAAAAATAAGCACTACATCCGTAGAACTTTCCCATAGAAATTGTTTTAGATTCCAGTTCCCAGTGGCAGCAAGGAAAGAAACTTAACGGATGGGATGTATAATCCATCCAGGATTATCATCACCTAGTGGGACTTAGCAAAAATCACAGAAGAGGTGTGAGATTCATCTAATTTAAAGTCATAAACTAATCTGAGCCTGGTTTGCGACTTATGGCTACGTCTAGAGGATTCTGGGAACTATAGTTTTTGAGGGGAAGGGGAGACAAATTATTAAATCCCTTTTTGGGCTTCTTGATGGGAGTAATCTTTACCTCTGGTTTGAGCCTGTAGTGCCCAGGTAAAATATATTTTCAGAAGAAAGCAAATAACATCCAAAATATAGCCAATTCTTGCATATTTATAAGGGCCTACGATTTTTCCCTGCTTTGGCATCTTATTGCTTTCTGGGTGACAGTGACCTGGTGAAGACCATCAAGAACAGGCAGCTGAAAATAAAGAGTGCATGTTCCTAAAGTTATGGTCTAGCCCAGGGAGGTCTTCAAACATGGTAATGTTAAGACTTGTGGACTTCAACTCCCAGAATTCCATGGTTGGCTGAGGAATTCTGGGAGTTGGTTCACAAGTCTTAATGTTGCCCAGTTTGGAGACATCCCTGGGCTAGCCAATAAGCACTAAAAGTTGTCTTTTAAAATAGGTTGGATGGTCTAAAAATAATGGCTCATTTAAAAGCCTAGAGAAGAGTCAGTAGTTGAATTTTCTGGAGATAAAAATCCAATGTATCCAAGAATCTACCTTCTTCTGCCAGAAATGGGGAGTAGAGATCTACCTTCCAGAGGATTGAGAGTAGACATCTGAAAGGCAGGTGGCTTTAGTGCAATTGGCAAGAAGGGTAGAAGTTCTACAGGGGTCCTAATCTGTGGGTGACAGGGAATCCAGGAAGATTAAATATCTGGCACCCCTTTGCAGAAAACCAGCAGAAATAGAAACCCTGAATTCATTTCTGAGCTGGACCTATTGCTGCTTTTTATGTGGGCCAAGTTGGCCATCCCCAGCTAATTCTAATAGAATTGTTGATGGGTGGGGACAGACCTTTGAAATAATATTTTGATTCTTCCACCCCATTCCTCAGGGAGAAGCAGTTCTGAGCCTACAGTTTCAATATCCCCAATTGCCCGGGGCTCCCCTTTCATCAGCAACCAGATTTTTTTACCCAGTTTTGAGAAACTCTGGCTCTTCTCATTTTCTTGACTCCTTTCTCATTCTTTGGCAATATTTAGATCACTGAACCAGGGTCCGCACCCCCTTATGGAAAAGAGCTGTTCTGAGCCAAAGACTCCGGTGGCTTGGTTTTATATTTTCCATGTGGACATGCAGAATCGGTGATTCATGTGATTCATAAGACGTGTAGATTCCTAATTGCAGAAGTTTGTTAAGGTTGGCATGTTTCACTTTCTTTGAAATGTTCCGCAACAGAAAACCCTCCTAGATATTTATGACTGTAATCTCCATGAGATCTGAAGTCCAAAAGGAATCCAGATGGAGGGCATTAGGTCCACTGCTCTTGATCCAGATTCTAGCACAAAGTCCATGCCGTTGTCTAAAACTGGGGTCTCCAAACTTGGCAACTTTAAGACTTGTGAACTTCAACTCCCAGAATTCTCCAGCCAACATGAGTGGCTGAGGACTTCCGGGAATTGAAGTCCACAAGTCTTAAAAGTTCCCAAGTTTGGCAACTCTTGACCTAGAACAAGGATGTTCAATCTGTGGGCTGCCAGGTGATGATAAACTACAATTCTCAGCTTTTTCCAGTATGGCTTAAATTATCCGGCAAGGGTGGGGGTTATCCAGTTTCAACATTTCTCTCCTATCAACAAACCATCCCGTGGGAAGGTTCAGGTTTTGGCCTATTGCAAATCCTTTTTATGATACATGATGTGTCACTTCCACAGGCCCGGATGCTATGAAGTTGTGACTCAAGTGAGCTTCTCATTTAAGCAATGCTCATACATTCGTTTTCCTAGAGGCATCTACCCCTACTTCCTTCTGCCAACAGAATCCAGCCTTTCTCAGTGTAGCCTTTCCATTATCCTATTCAGTATTCCTGGAGGACATCAGCTGGGGAAACCTGGGGGATATTATGATATTTCAAATGCAGTGATGCCCCATACAGTGTGTGTGGTGGCTGACAGAATGCCATTTCCAAACTAAATTTGACATGCAAGAGCTGGGAGAAGGAAGAAGGTCTCATGACACGTCAGCGAACTTTGGGAAAAGACATGCAAGCAAACCCTCTTCAGGCTGTGGGGCTTTGGCAGCTGACTGCTCCAGTGGGTTGCCAGAACAGTGGTATCCGTAGCGCCGCTGGTGCCTTGCCTTTAGATGACTCATTTTTTATTTTATTTTTTTAAAATCCTTTTTGCAATACTGTGCAATACAAAAGAGCCTTTCAACTTCTCCCTCTTTTCTTTTTCTTCACAATGCACATCTGGAGTGCAGGGCAGCCACTCTACCAGCACATCTTCGCTCCTTTCTCAAATAGCAAAACTCTGACTGAAGTTTGGTTGGAGCTTGTAGCTTCAATGAAGACTAGAGGGGCTTTTACAACTCTAGGGCAAAATCACCAGCATTTTCCTTCCTCTTCTCCTGAGTGCAGAGATTTGTCCTCCCAGCCCCAGCCAAGCCCCCTCCAAAATTAGAGAACTACAAATTCCATCAATTCCATCCATTCATGTGCTGATGGCTGGAATGAGGCCAGGGGCCTCCAAACTTGGTAACTTTAAGACTTGTGAACCTCAACTTCCAGAATTCCTCTATGCTGTGTTGACTGAGGGATTTTGGGAGTTAAAGTCCACAAGTTTTAAAGTTGCCATCTTTGGAGACCCCTGGTCTAGTCCAAAGACTAGAAGGAAGGAAGAGAATTATTCAAGATGTATCTTAAGAGCTCAGTGGCTTTTAGTAATCTTTTGTTTTAGTAACCTCTTTCCCTTTGGCTGGGAAAAAACTCCCCCCTAGCCCCCCCCATTTTTTTAAAAAAAACAAGCTTATTTTCTATCTTGATTATTCTCTCGACATAGATTTAAAAAAAAAAAAAAAAACTTTCTTTATAGGCTTTAGAAGTATTGACAAGGGAAAACTATGACATCCTCATTCTTTGCCAAACTCCCAAGTACATATTTTTTTTTTAATTTATATAAGTAACACCTCCAAAACTGCATGTGTTGAAGGTGTTATGAATTTACTGTGACATGCCAGGCATTAGCCAATAGGTACTGTGACGTTCACACCAAAACATGCCATTTTACCAGATCTCTTGTACAGTGTTGTTACGTTCCCCATTGGTGGGCTAGTAGGATTATACACATATACAGTCCTGGATCATTTATTAGGAAACTGTGAAAAAGCATTTGCCAATTGTGGATGTGCAAAAGGAGGAAATAACATGTGATAAAAAATGATTTTTCCCTTTCCTTCAATTATGCCACATCTTTACACACTGAGAGCTGAACCACAACATACCTCTTCCTGGTTCCTAATGTTATTTTGCACCAGTCTAGGCATTCTCTATAGCAGTGGCCCCCAACCTTTTTTGTGCCGTGGCCCGGTACCGGCATCACAAAATCATCCGCGGCCCGGTACTGGCATCAGCACGCATGGCAAGGCGAGCTGAGCGACTGGCCAGCTAGCCGTCCCCCGCTTCTTCCCGCCACCTTCAACTCCTCCTTTGTACCTGTGTCGATGGACTTCGCGACGGCTTTGGGACGGTCGCTCGGCTCGCCTTGCCTTGGGTGCTGAAATAATCCTTGCGCCTTAGTTTTGTTTGAAGCCTCCCCCCCCCCCGATGAAACTAAGGCGCGAGGATTCCTTCAGGACCCAAACGCCGCTTTCTACCCGGAAAAGCTCACCGGAAGCACTTTTTCATCAAAACAAGATGGTGGCGCCCAGCAAACCGGCGGCCCAGTAGAAATTGTTCCACAGACCGATTCCGGTCCAGGGACCGGTGGTTGGGGACCCCTGCTCTATAGCCTTTTTGAGGGAGAACATTACTGTCTATGGGGTAGGGGACAAATGGCTTTTTTGGAAGAAATGTTTGACAAATAGGGGGAAAAAATTGCATGGGATAAGGATATATGATTGAGAGAGGTACATGAACTAACCTGCATATGTTCCAAGCCCTGTTTGTCATTAAATGCTACTGTTCTGGTTATTTTTCCAGTATGTTCATATATATATATATGTATATTTCAATAAAAGGAAAATTTCAATGAGTACAGCAACTTATATCTAATTAAAGCCAGACGAATTGATTATATCTGCCGTATTTACAGCCAGATGAACTTTGTACAGCTAGTCCTCATGATCATTTGGAAAAGCTTTGGCACACGGCCAGCTTAAATCATCTTTCCAACATGTCTGAATAGGAGTTCCCAGAAGCCAGGATCTTTGATATACCATGAACTGGGGTTGGCTAGTCTAGTGAAGAGAAGGACCAGGGAAGACATGATATCAGTCTTCCAATATTTGAGGGGCCGCCATAGAGAGGAAGGGGCCAAGCTATTTTCCAAAGCATCTGAAGGCCAGACAAGGATTAATAGATGGAAATTGAAGGAGAGATTCAACCTGGAAATGAGAACAGTGAGAACAAATCTGACAGTGAGAACAATCAACCAATGGAACAGCTTTGCCTTCGGAAGTTGTGGGAGCTTCATCACTGGAAGCTTTCAAGAAGGGACTGGACAGCCATTGGTCAGAAATGGTGTATGGTCTCCTGCTTGGGCAGGGGTTCGACTAGATGACCTACAAGGTCCCTTCCAATTCTGTTAATCTGTTTATCCTTTTCTGTGACATTTAAAGAAATACTTAAAATGTTTAAATGCTTCTTTTGAGATGATTGGAGAAATGCAGTAGAGAGGGCTAAGCTGTTATCTGTACATTCTCTGAGATGGGCGGATTAATCACCTCATGCTGAAATTTGCAAATACCGAATTTGCAAATACCGCGTTTCTTCAAATGTCATCTCCTTGACCCCTGCCTCAAATCAGTTTCCCTAGGTCCAAATGTGTTTCAGACCTCGACATTATACAAGTAGTCCTTGACTTACGACCACAATTGAGTCCAAAATTTCTGTTGCTAAGTGTGACATTTGTTCAGTGAGTTTTGCCCAATTTTATGTCCTTTCCTGCCACAGTTGTTAAGTGAATCACTGCATTTGTTAAGTGAGTAACAAGGTTGTTAAGGGAATCTGGCTTCCCCATTGACTTTGCTTGTCAGAAGGTCGCAAAAGCGGATCATCTCACCCCAGGGCACTGCAATGGTCATAAATATGAGTCAGTTGCCAAGCATCTAAATTTTGATCACGTGACATTGAGGATGCTGTAACAGTTATAAGTGCGAAAAACGGTCCTAAGTCACTTTATTCAGTCCCATTGTAACTTTGAACGGTCAGTAAGTCAAGGTCTACCTGTCGTTTCATGGGCATGCTTTGTTTTTAAATAAGGAAGAGCAAGTGTTTTCTCATTAGAAAATACATTTTATTTAAAACTGCAAGCAATTGCTTCTCCAAATAGATGAGGCAACTTATCTTCAAGGGGTGATTCATTCCTGCTGAGCTGGATTTGAAGCTGATGGGAGAAAAAGAACAATAATAAAAAAAATAAAAGAAGACATCAGGATGGTGATGTGGAGAATTGAAAAGAGTTTTTAAGCGATAGAGACATCGCGGTATGTCCGTGTGTGTGTGTGTGTGTGTGTGTGAGAGAGAGAGAGAGAGAGAGAGGAGTGAGAGAGAAGGAGGGAGTGAGAGAGAGACTGTGTGTCAGTTTGGCCTAGTGGTTAAGGCACCAGGCTACATATTCATTATACTTTATACTTTTTACTTGCAATTTAATCGCATATTCTTATTTCATTATTCCAAAAGTTCCATCTTAATTCTAATAATTCAAAAGATTTCCCCTTTAATTACTAATTTGAATGTACCACCCCTTTATCTTATACATCATTTAGTTAATAAATTATGAAGACATGAGAACTATTTAAAATAAAAAGAAATAAGAAAGGAATAGAAAATAAATAAAACAAATTTGAGGAATATAAGAATTTTTGAGAAAATTTACAGAAAATGTGAAATGTAATGATACGATATGAAATCAAATGTGAAAGATGAATATGTCACCAAGGTCATGTTTGTATGGAAATGTGAAAACCTGGAACCATGCTGTTCACTACAAGAGGTGTTTTTGAAATATAAAAAATAAAAAACTTTTTACACACACAAAAAAGGCACCAGGCTACAAAGCGCAAAATCGTGAGTTCTAGTCCCGCCTTAGCCAGCTGGGTGACCTTGGGCAAGTCACCCAGCCCATCTCACCTCACAGGGTTGTTATTGTAGGGAAAATAACAACCCCGTAGAGGAAAGGTTGGGAGAATGTAGGAAATTTTCACCACCTTGGGTTATTTGTAAAAATAATAAAGGAGCGATATAAATGAGTAAAATAAAATAAATAAAATAGTCAAAATGGCAACTGGGACTGCATGATCAGGAGCAGGGTTTCAAGCCTTGATTTGTTTGTTTATTTTTATCCTGCCTTTATTTTTTTATAAATAATTCAAGGTGGCAAACCTATCTTACGCTCCTTCCTCCTTGTATTTTCCTCATAGCAAAAAAACCTTGTGAGGTGGGTTGCCCCCATATCCCTAGAATTGTCAAGCAGCCCAAGCTTGGAGACACTATTTTTCTTCTGTCTTCCTTTTATATTCACTACCCTTGTTTCTGTCAGCACCTTGGCAGAGTGTTTGATGCCCTTGGATTACAAAATTGACTGTAGATACAATCAAATCTCATTTTACAATCAGAAGTTTGGTGGGTTATACAGATCGATAATGAAGAAGCCACAATTAACAAGAATGCCAGCACAGGCCTGAAGAGGCACAAAGCTGGCTAGTTTAAGGGGAGGAAGACCTGAAAGTAAACATTCACATGTGCAGAAGATAGGGTACAAGAATAAAAGAACAGGCCTTTTGTCTCTGGTTAATGTGTATACAGATAATCATCCACTTATGACCATGACTCCAGAATTACGATCAGAAGTCGTGTTGCTTGTTAAGCAGATCACTGTGTGAGTGAATCCAACTTTACAACATTTTGTGTGATGGTTGTTAATGCCATGGTCATTAAGCAAAATCATTATAGCCCATGGGTGGATTTATTTAGTTTTTGCCGGAAATCAGAAGTAAATGCCAGAAAGCTGCAAAAAATGTCAAAAAATCAGGTGGCTACATCAATTTGAATAATAAAATAAAAAATGGTTCTTCTTTTATTTCTTGTGCCACATTTCGGTCCCTTTCCCAGGGACCTGCTTCTCCTAGTTTTATGTCTGCAGTGTGGAAGAAAATGCTTACTTCATCATGTAAGTGTGCAAACCATGACTGAGGTAAGTAAATCTACCGTATTAGAAACCATGGCTTGTTTCATCCCGCTGGGGCTATGCCATTCAAACTAGGTCAACATGCGTAAAGCATTCTAGAACCCTAGTTCAGAATTGTGTACATTCTGCAAATAGAACCAAATATAGAAATATAGTCAACTCATATTCAGTATCTACAAACACCTTTAGAAATACATTCACTTATACAGGTAGTCCTCGGCTTATAGCAGTTCATTTAGTAACAGCTCGAAGTTACAGTGGCAATGAAAAAAGTGACGAATGACCGTTTTTCACTCCTATGACCATTGCAACATGGTCATGTGGTCAAAAATTTGGATGCTTGGTAATTGGTTGGTATTTATGACAGTTGCAGTGTCCCGGGATCATGTGCAGGGGCAGGCTGCTGGAGGTTCGCGGGTTCGGGAGAGCCCCAAGCTAAGATTCTGTGCAGTTCGGAGAACCCCCAAATCCCACTCCTGGCTGGCCCCACTCCCCCTCCTCTCCCCTCCCAGGAGTCCCCACGTGGCTCGTTTTGGATGCAGGTAAGTGCAGGACGTGCACAGAGGCTCAGGGAGGGCGATGAACGGGCCTCCCAGAAGTTCGGGAAGGCTGGAGATGGGCCCATTTCCAGCCTCCGGAGCCCAGGAAGGCTGTTTTCATCCTCCCGGAGAATCGAAGAAAGCCGCTGGAGCCTGGGGAGGGCAAAAAAGCTTTCCCACCCAGCTGTGGTGCAGGAGGCTGACTAGGCCACGCCCACCATTGCCACATCCACCCAGCAACCAGGCAGAGACCCCTTTGCTAAAATTCTTGATGCCCACCCCTGGTCATGTGATTTTCAAGCCCGAAATTGATATAAGTGTAGCCATTTTAGTTAGGATTAGTATCAGGGGTGGGATTCTACCAGTTTGCACCTATTTGCCAGAACCGGTAGTTAACTTTCTAAGCAGTTCAGAGAACCGGTTGTTTGAAGAAATTACTGGCCTAATCCTGTAAGGAAGGCAGTAAGGAAACATTCTGGTGTTGCTTACAGAAACTGCCTCTCCGTTAACCCTTATGACATTCTTGGCAGGACTAGACTTCCTGTCTCAGGAACTTCTCTGGAGTTTTTTTCCTCTCCTTTGCTGGTACTTTGCTTGTGTGGAGTGACCATTCAAAGTTACAATGGCACTGAAAAAAGTGACTTATGACATTTTTCACACTTACGACTGTTGCAGTATCCCCACAGTCATGAGAGGCCAGGCGAGGAGATGTGTGCCTCGATGTGAGTGATATTGAGTTGGCCACGCCCAGCCAATAACATGACCACCAACTTAGCCATGCCCACAGAACCGGTTGTTAAAAAATTTGAATCCCACCCCTGCTTAGTATATATTCTGTTTATTACTTTCTCTGTGGCAGTCATGGGGGGAAGGGTTTTGGGCTCGCCACATTCCTAAGTGGGGGAGGAGTGGAGATAAAGAGTGTTTTGGCTAGGTGATTCTTCTTCCCGTGGGAAAAAGCAAAAATGACCTGTCCATGCTTAGGCCCCTTGAGGTGGAGATTTATGACATCAAGCAACTTCTATCGGAGAATATGACTTTAGGGGGTTGTTTCTAACTTGTAATATTGTGGGGAAATTCCGGGTTGTGTCAGATCTGTAATTACCATGGGCTTTGCCAATTTGATGCTTTCCTAAATAAAATAATTTGTTTTGGAAGATGGACTTTCAGTTTTTCTTTTAAAATGGATTTCATCACTGATTTCAACCTGATGGTGATTCCCTTTTGTGATCTGACAAGCAAAGTTAATGGGGAAGCCAGATTCTCTTAACCAACCTTGTTACTAAGTTAACAACTTCAGTGATTCACTTAACGGCTGTGGTAAGAAAGGTCGTAAAATAGGACAAAATTCCCTTAACTAATGTCTTAACCACAGAACTTTTGGGCTCAATTGTGGTCGTAGCTCAAGGACTATCTGTATAATATGCAAATGTACAGTTTTTGCATAGTTTGCTTAATTATTTCCGATAAAGAAGAGAATGGCCATTAATCACTTTCTCCCAACTAGTTTTTGAGATCTTGCCAATCTCTGCTATGCATGCTCAGTGTTATGAACTAATAAAAGCGCTCAAATAAAGTTTTAACAAACCTTAAGAAAAAGCAGGGTTCTAATCCTGCACTTCTGATTGGCCGATAATAGCGATATCGGATTGGTCTGTTCTGGGGAATCTGATTGGCTGTTAATGAGCCACTCTCATTGGTTCAAGGGCTTAACACTTCCATGTTTCTCATTGGCTAATAGGTCAGCACCCTACCCTATAAAAGGGCTGCTGCTGCCCTAGGGTTTTTGCTCTGTTCAAAATGATTAATAAAGACTTGAAGTTCACTGTTCACTGCCTTGTCTCCGTTCCTTGCGCCCATGCGCAGAACTTAACACTCAGGACCTGGCTTTGCGGTCTTAAGGGCTAGAAACCTGCTTTTAAAACAAACCAGGCTATAAGAATTGGCAAATTTCTTAGGCTTCCGCAGTTTGCCAGTCAACACCAAGAAGGTTCACCTTGCCTGTGCCTCCCCTGTGCATTGCATCTATTCTAGAGCAGCCTTTTTCAATCCTTTGAGGATTCACGTGTTTGCCAGAAAATGGCTTTTCTTGCTGCAGGACTATTGAAAAAGGTGCTTTATTTTCTTATGTTGTCATCTTTAATTCTCTTTAAAAAAAAAAAAAAAAATTATTATCCAGGACTATAGGCTCTGAAAGTTGGGAGTGGCTGGAGCCAGACATAAATTTTCCTATTTCTCTGTCTGGGATCTCATCAATCTTTATTCATTCAGACAATACAGTCTTTTGTGTGTGTACAGTTCACTGTGCTTCTTCCCCTCCCAAAGGTACAGGATATATCACTGGGCTCAAATACAACATGCAATCTTGTCCTGGGGAGTTTTCTAATATGTGCAAAGACTTAACGTGAGATTAATTGTACATGAAAATATGATGCTAAACAGAGGGTTCACCTTACTCCTATCACATACCATATTTTTCTCTTTGTCCCAGTGCCTTTCTCTCTCATCTCACCTTTTTATCATTCTCCCTATCCCTCATCTTACTTTCTGCTCCATCTGCCTTCTCTCTCTCTCTCTCTCTCACCAATCCTCTATCTCTTCCCTATCCCCTTTTGCTGGAAAAATTTGTAAACATTTTTTTTTAATTAACTAAATGCAAAAATGAAAATATGCAAAATGATCAAACAAGGTGAAAGCAAGAAAGAAAACCCCAAGCTGCATAAAATCAAGCTGAGAGCGGAAGAAAGGATACTTGTGGTAAATTTGCAAGATAAAGCCACAAATCAGATGGATAGTAGAATGGGTCCTTGGTGCTCTCTGAGCTTGGTAATTTTCTTGCAGGCGTTTTATTACCCAAAGTAGGTAATATCATCAGTGGTGATGATCTTACCTAGTTTGGGTAATTAAACATCTGCATAAGATCAGTGAACACAAAGGAATCCTCATTTCAACCCTGAGCTATAAATTGTATAGTAGAGTGTAGTATAGAGTAGATTTATCTTACCAAAGAGGTCAGGTTTCCTGGAACTCACAGGCATCTAAGACAAAGGACAGAAAGAAATAGTTACTACAATATTACATGGAAGCGTTCCTTCCTTCCTTCCTTCCTTCCTTCCTTCCTTCCTTCCTTCCTTCCTTCCTTCCTTCCTTCCTTCCTTCCTTCCTCCCTCCCTCCCTCCCTCCCTCCCTCCCTCCCTCCCTCCCTGATAGTTGTGATTCTAACCTTTGGAATCCAGAAGTGTATTTGGAGTAATGAAGTTAAAAAAATTGTCACAAGAGATCAAAACTGTCCATAGTATGCCAAGCTTTTACATATGTATCTTGTTACACACCATGAGTAACTCCTCTTTAACAAATGATAACTACTTCTGGGATTTAGTCTTTGGGGCCAAAGGATGGAATTTAAGGTGGTGCAAAACCATCTGTGCAGAATTGGAGGAAAGCATTATGGCGTCAGATGTGGAAAATATCTTCACGGTAAAAAATGAACTGCCCTTGCTGTATTACATGAGATCAAAAATATGTTTTCAATGCATTGTAAGATTCCTTGTTGTTTTTGGCACAACCATGAGCAGTTGGGGTTATTGTTTTCAGAAGGGGTCAAAGCCATCAAAGCCACCATCAACACCTGGATCCAGAGGTGGTATTCAGGAGGTCCTGACCAGTTCTAGAGAACCGGAAGTGGAAATTTTGAGTAGTTCGGAGAACTGGCAAATCCCATCTCTGACTGGCCTCGCCCCCATCTATTCTCTGCCTCCCGAGTCCCAGCTGATCAGCTGAGTCTTCTTATGTCGCCCTGCACAGGAAAACGGAACTGGAAACCAGGTTAGTGGGGTGGGGAGGGAATGAGGATTTTACAGTATCCTTCCCCTGCCAAGCCATGCCCACAGAACTGGTAGTAAAAAAATTTGAATCCCATCACTGTGGCTGGATCTTTTTAGCATCCTGACCAGGCCAGCCACAGATGGGAACCTTTGAACACCTTATATCTTCTGCCTACCCTTTACACATTGTGCTGAATCTACCATTTTAATTCCCCTGAATACGTCCAAGGTAACACGATTTAGATTATTGTGGGCCCTCAAAATGGTGCTCTTGTTCTATTAGGGAAGACCCCCTGAAATTAGCCAATTTGGGAAGTGGTCCAAGGACAGGGGTGTCAAACTCAAGGCCCACAGGCTGTATCCGGTCCTCAGGGTGCTTAAATTTGGCCCACAGGTCCAGCCTGGAAATAGCAAAAGACTGGTCCACGGTGCCTCTGGCAGCCAAAATCTGGCCTGGGTGGCGTGCATGGCCCCCCTGTGCCCCGTTTTCAGCCTGGATGGCCTCCTGCAGCACCCTGATGGCCAAAGTGAAGCGCAGGGGCCCCCTGCACTCTCTTTTGGTTGGCAGGTTGCTTCAGGAGGCTTCTGTCCTGTCTCTCTCTCTCTCTCTCTCTCCCTCCCTCCCTCCCCCCCTCTCTCTCGTGCCCCCCACCCTTCCTGGCCAGCCCATGGAGAAGTACAATGCTGATCTGGCCCTCCAGATCAGTTTGACACTCCTGTCCTAGAAGATCAGTTAGATTAACTTAGAAAAGGACAACACAATCATCATTGTTGGAAAGAAGGAAAGCACTTGCCCTGAGAACATGAAATGATTGTCTTCCAGCACAAGCAAGTACTTCTAATGATGGGGAAGCGGGTATACATCTTAAAATCTTGAAATGGCACTCTTGCAAAATGGCTGCCTTGGTGGATACAATATAGCCAGTAACACAGCAGGCATTTAATCAAAATCCTCTAACTCCCCAAGATGCAAAGCTTGAGAAACTCTCCTCCAAAGAGTCAGAAGAAGCGAAGCACAGCCGGGTCGATGATAAGTGATGGGATGCAAAAGAAAAGAAATAGCAGGATGTCTACGCTGTCACTTTGGACCTAAGAGACTGGCTCACCATTTGTCTGAAATGGTATATAGGGGGTCTCCTGTTCGAGCAGGAGGTTGGGCTAGAAGACCTCCAAGGTCTCTTCCAACTCTATTGTTTTATATTCTATGCTTCCTTAGGTCCCATCTTATTTTTCTCTCTTTCACATGGAAGTCTAGGCTTCAGTTCTCTCCCCATTGTAGACTTTTTGTAGGATCTATGTGAGTCCTACCACCACTGTTGTGAATGAAGATAATGCTAGAGATTGGCACCAGACCCTGTCATATGGCAGTTTCTTTCCTGCAAGTGCCAGGACTGGTTCCATTGGTTGCAACTGGAATTGATCAGACAGCTTGTTGGCCAAGCCTGACATCATAGGCTGAAGGAGAGGGACTGGCCAAAAGCCACCCAGCCAGCTTTCATGACTAAGATAGAACTAGAATTCTCAATCTCCTGGTTTCTAGCCTGATATTTTAACCGGCTAGACCAGGGGTCAGCAACCTTAAACACTCAAAGAGCCATAAAGGTCCTAACCGGAAGCCCCCATTCAATTCTGAAGCCAACCGGAAGTCCGGTTCCCCTACCATAGAGTCTCCTCCTAGCACGCCATCTTTTTTCCTCAACTTGCCCTACCTGAAAGCCCTATCAATTGTGGAGCCGACCGGCGACAGGGAGCCACAGCAGAGGGATGAAAGAGCCACGGATTGCTGATCCCTGGTCTAGACCAAACTCACTCTCCTTAAGTTGAACTTTTATTTTCATTAAATTGATGCCAAGTCAGGGAACCTTCTGGGAGTCAAAGGAATTGTATTACTGTGTTGCCGTCTGCCAGGATATAGTACTAATGCTTGCAGTGGACAAGCTGCTAGTCCATAGAGAGGCTCTTATCTACCTTGAGCTCTGGGTATAAGGAGGAATTCGTTCATATCAAGGCAGGAAGCTTTGTTCCAGAAATCAGCAAGGCAGTGTTCTTCCGGATAGAGGATCCGGGCTGGAGAGAGAGAAGGAAAAAGCAATTCAAAATCAAGAAGGAATCTGGATCTCAACCTACGGATTGGTAAATCTATTTTCTCAGCAAAAATGAGAATTGTGGTGAATATCTCTGGTTGGAAGTACATCACGAGGCTGGAGAGGGTTGCCTTGCCTTAATTCTTAAGAGAAAAAATATATACTGGATTTAGGGATCAGAGCAAAAGGATCTTACTTACAGTAGAAAAGGATCCTTTGATAATCTTGATCTGCCTCCTGGACAATGATGGTGTTGGGACACTTGGCAGAGAACAATTCTGTCCTCATGTGAGGCCGGCCTGTTGCAGGAAATCCAGAGGTTAAGAGAAGAGTAAGAAAGTGGTCATACATATTCATGGAGAACAAGACTGCACATCAAAGCACTTGACTTGTGTGCCTTCCGTAGATGAGTGAGGGAATTGCCCCTCTCAATGTTTTTTTCATATAAATACACATCCCTGCAGGTAGAAAGCTAGTCTAATCAGGGGACTGGAGACTAAAACATATGAAGAATGGGTTGCAGGAACTGGGCATGGCTGGTCTAGTGAAGAGAAGGACCAGGGGAGACATGATAGGAGTCTTCCAATATTTGAGGGTCTGCCACAAATCAGTTGTAGGCCAGACAAGGAATAATGGATGGAAACTGAACAAGGAGAGATTCAACCTGGAAACAAGGAGAAACTTTCTGACAGTGAGAACAATCAACCAATGGAACAGCTTTGCCTTTGGAAGTTGAGGGAGTGCCATCACTTGAGACCTTCAAGAAGAGATTGGACCACCATTTGTCAGAAATGGTGTAAGATCTCCCACTTGGGCGGGAGGTTGGACTAGATGACCTATAAGTTCCCTTCCAACTCTGATTATCTGAAAAAAGGGCATGCTTTTATTTTAATCTATGGAATTCACACATAAACAGTATCATCTATAAGGAAATTCAGAGATGAATTCAAGTATGCATTAATATCCAGAAGCTCAAATCCAGTTCGTTGTTTAACAAAGCTGATGGAGAAAACAGAAGAATACAGTTCAGGTCGTCTTCGACTTAACAACAGTTTGTTTAGTGACCGACTGAAGTTACCACAGCACTGAAAAAAAGTGACTTATGACCGCAATTCACACTTATGACCGTTGCAGCATCCCCATGGTCACATGATCAAAATTCATATGCTTGGCAAATGACTCATATTTATGATGGTTGCAGTGTCCAGAGATTATGTGATCCTCTTTTGTGATCTTCTGGCAAGCAAAGTCAATGGTTTAACAACTGTGTCAAAGCTTAACAACTTAAGCTGTTACTAACTTAACATCTAGAGTGATTCATTTAACAACTGGGGCACGAAAGGTCGTAAAATGAGTCAAAACTCACTGAACAATTGTCTCACTTAGCAGCAGTCATTTTTGGGGTCAATTGTGGTTGTAAGTCGAGGACTACCTTGTACATAAATCTGACGCATATGAAATGATTTATTTGGGAAAATGTTTAGATTAAAAACATTGCAATAGTGATAAAGTCAAAAAAAAGGGAATATTATTCATATTTTAATACAGAAAATTTTGAAAATGGAGAGAAAATGAAACGAGATTTTTTTTCCTTCTGGGTATAATGGAGAAAGACCTGGAGAAAAAAAATTGGAAATTTGTTACTATATATGTTGATAGCAGCAAGACTATTGTACGCACAAAAATGGAATGATTCCTAACATGGACGAACGGTTGCTGAAGTTGGCTAAAATGGCAAAATTGACTATTTTGATTAAAAAAAAGAATATAAGTACTTTTATTTCCACATGGAGTTTCTGGACTTTGTGCTTGAAGTGGGAAAGAATGAAACTTTGATTTTGGCTTTTACTGATTAGATTGATAGATCTTTACAGAAATGGCTGGTTCATATTATTATGAAAAAGCAAAAAGTCGTGATTTGATATTAATGCCTTATTTTACTGCAACAGAGAGAGTCGGAAGTCAATATTTCTTTTTATTTTTTTCTTACTTCTCTTTCCCCCTCTTTCTCCCCAGTGCTTTCTTATTTACTTTCATATTTTGTATCTTATTTTATTTTATAATCCAATAAAAATGTTAAACTTTTAAAAAAAAACTGCAACAGCTTTGAGCAAATAGTATTATACCTTTTTACTCTTCCAGAATAATATCAATGAGGTAAAAATAAGTATGAATGACATTGCTTGGCCAATTAAATTGCTATCTTTTCATTCAAAATTTATTTAGGTTGATGCAGGAGTGATAGTTCAGCCATATATATTGCACTAACAGATGCAGTACCCCATTTTTATAATCTTGGTTGGTTTTCTGGCTTAAAGACATGCATCAAAATGAATCCATAGCTTTGTTATTTTTAAATTAGGCTCTTTTAACAACTATAACAACAGGTTTTCCCAGATACTGGAAAAGATTCAGCCTAAGGCGAGGTTCTGTAAGTACAACTCTGCAGAAATACAAATATTTTTTTTAAAAAATGATATGGTTACCCACAGCTGTTAATACATAGATGCAGAATAGCTTATAATGCAAACAGCCTGCAGACATTCTCCCTTCAAACACTTGTCAAATCCTTTACTGCTGCAACAGAGATTAAAATAAGGTAGGATGGAAAGTGGATATTTTTTCACTGAGCAAATAAGGAAGTTATAAAAATGCAGGGAGCCCTCAACTTATAACCTGTTTCTTATCAATCGTTCAAAATTATGACGGACACCTCCCCAAAAGGTACTTATGACCTGAACTTGAAGTTCTGACAACCGGGCCCTCCACCCCAGCCCCGTGACTATATTTTGGGGGGGCCTGACAAACAGCCTGTATTTTAAACGGCACCATCCACAGACTCAAGGCCACAATTTACAATATTTCTGCACTTTAAACAATGCCCCACAGCAAACAATGGGTTTGTAAGATCCAAAATGTATTCAAATCATTAAAGTGCCAAAGAGAGACTTAAAAGCAGAGGTTTGGAAAAAGTTAACAGCTTTTATTTAGCAAAAGAATATATCTGGGTGGACAGTTCCACAGCATACAGGCAGCAACACATGCAAGGAACTTGGAGAGAGGATGGTGAATTCCTTATATGTTCACATAGCCAATTAGAGCCAATTAGGGTGTCCTCAAAAATATTTCTCTGGCCTTTTAGAGTTGCCAGCAGAAAGGGAGTGGGAGAAATAGTGCATTCCTTAAATGGTTCGTAGATAATTTCTAGGCGACTGAAGCTTCTGGCATCCAAGATTATTTCTGGAGAGCATGATTGATGACTCTTGGCTATGGATGTGTCCCATTGGAGAATATACATCCAGGGGGTAGGGGAAAGACCAGGGTCAAGGGTGAAATGAATGATGTGTCTCAGTGTCAGCTACACCGAATGTAGCACCAGCATGTTCACTCCTAATAAATCTTCTTTAAACTCTGAGAGATGTGGCTCGTGATTTAAATGGGGGTGGATGCTGGAGCCCTGATATAAGGTTTGGTACCCAATCCTGGCCCCCCTGGCCCATGCCTTCCTTATCTATAAAGCATTCCTTAGAGTCCTGCATGTCCGTATTCTCCTCATCAATCTTAACTCATCCCTGGGTAGCTCTTTGTTCTACCCTCCTTATCTGCTACTGGCCCCAGTGCAGCAAGGAAGAGAGGGGCTGGTTGCTTAGCAACACAAGTCTAAGTGTAGTCAGAGCACAGGGACTTCGTATATGCCTTGGTTTTCCAGGTCAATTTTATCTTTGGGGTTTCTTAGGATGGCTGCTATTTTCTGTCTGTTTTGAAGTCCAAAGAGCTTCCATTTTATGTGACCTCGCATTCCTATGCAACTGCCGAGATCAAAATTTAATTCCCACAAGCTTCCAATTGAAATTCCACACCAACACAGCAGCCACCAAACGCATCCTAAAAAGAACAGAATTGGCCCTAATTAGAAATGAACTTCACACAAAAAGATTTCTCCTAGACCAAATCAACAAAGATCTCCTCACACTTCACCTCAGACTCAGCAACAAGATTCACCCCTTACTTTGGGACAAATCCAAACAGCTCGCTGTCTGGAGAGCCGAAACACAGACCACTCTCAAGACAGACACACACACCAACAAACTCAGAAAACTACAACAATGCCAGAAACCAACTCCTCCCCCCTCACAGCCACACATGAAACAAACAGTGCACAACATCTCAGACAAGATCCTCACTGAAACCAGCCTGACCAAAACCAACCCTGATGATGCTAATTGAATCAGACTCGAAATCACCAACATCCTCTGCACTAGCAAACCACCCAAAAGCAACTTATCCAAAGAAGAACAAATTGCACTACTTAACCTGAAAGAAGATACCAGCATAATAATCCTACCAGCAGACAAGGGCAACGTGACAGTGGTTATGAACACATCTGACTACCAATCCAAGTTAACCAACCTACAGACCCCACCACCTACTTAGAAAAAACCACCAGATCCAAAATAAAAGCCTCCCCCATCAGTGAAGAAATCCAGCAAAGAATCATACCCAGAGAGAAATCATCCAGATGCCCTAAACTTTATGGTCTCCCCAAGATACACAAAGAAGGAACCCCACTTAGACCAATAGTCAGCTCCATAGGCTCACCTCCACAAAACCTCGCCAAATTTCTTGCCAAACAACTACAGCCCTATGCAGAATCCATCAACTCACATGTAAGAAACTCATTCCAGTTCATCGAGATCATAAAGAAACAAAACTTACAACCCAGTGACCTACTAGTGAGCTTCGATGTCATATCCCTCTTCACCCAAGTGCCAATAAAAGCATGAACAAACGAGATGATACCTCCCGCCTACCAGCAATTTGGAAACCCGCCCTCATGAACAGACAAGTACCTAACATGAAGAATGACACCAGACCCACACCCCTAAGAGCCACACAAGATGCCACCACCACACTTCCACGTAGAAAGCAGACTCACACCCACACAGAAGATGAGACACGATCACGGACCAGAAGCCGCACTGCAGCTGCATCACTACCCACTTCAAACCCCTCTGAGCCATACATGATACATACATACTGCTTTTTTGATGGTGGGGGTCAGTTCGCTTCATGTATGGCTCTGAGAAGCACAGAGCTGAAGACCAAGTCTGAAGATGATGAATGAGACTTCATCGAAACGTTGCCTAGATACTTCCAATCTTACACGGGAGAAAACCCGAATAACCCAAGATCCACATACAAATACCCGCGAGAACCTCAGAAATATATATATATATATATATATATATATATATATATATATATATATATATATATATATATATATATATATATATATATGTTCTCTTAAGTTTTCTCTTAAGGTACTCTTAAGTACCTTCTCTTAAGGTACTTACATGTCTGGCATTCAGCTTTGTTCGGGTATTTTCCCACGTCATAATAGTGGTGCTTTTAAAGTTGTAGCAACATTTCAGCAGAATCTCATCTGCCATACACCATACAGAAGCCTGATGATGGCAGATGAGATTCTGCTGAAACGTTGCTACAACTTTAAAAGCACCACTATTATGACGTGGGAAAATACCCGAACAAAGCTGAATGCCAGACATATATATATATATATATATATATATGTGTGTGTATGTGTGTGTGTGTGTTTATGTATATACACACACACACACACATACATATACATATACACATATACATACATACATACATACATACATACATATGGATCTTTGGTTATTCGGGTTTTCTCCCAAGTAAGATTGGAAGTATCTAGCCTAGATACTTCCAATCTTACGCAGGAGAAAACTCAAATAACCAAAGATCCACATACAAATACCCGCAAGAACCTCAGAAAACACACACACACACACACACATATATATATAGGTAGATTTTCATGGGTGCACGTATGTAGATCTAGGTATGTTTGGGTCTTTTCCCGTGTAAGATTAATCTTACACGGGAAAAGACCCGAACACACCTAGACCTACATATATATTTGGGGTTCCTTGCATATATATATATGTGTATATATGTGTATGTATGTATATATATAAACCTGGAGCCTTACCTTCAGTAGCCAGATCAGCACTTTTTTCTTTAAGCAAATAATTCCACGATTTGGGAACACATTGACCTGTTTTCCTAGGAAGAACAGAGACGGGGAAAAAATACGGGTGAGTTATAAATGGTGGGAGGAGGACAGACAAGTTTCAAATGTGATTGAAAAGAATCACTGCAACCTGAGAAAGCTGGGGGAAGAAACTCACACATAAAATGCATTTCTTTTTTTTAAATGACTCCTGGATTTCTTTAAAAGTCAGTTGTTTAGTTTAGTTCACTTTACTTTATTGTCATTGCACCTCGCACGACAAAATCAAGCACCATCTTCAGTGCACATCATGACCATGAAAATAAACACAAACACACATCCTTCACATTCCACACATTGAACCAAAAACCCGCATCGTCGCACCAACACTGGACTATACAGTAGAATTCAAAAGAGCTATTGCCCTTGGGATTGTTGAAGGAGAGGGTGCATCTGAGGTTGTGGCAAAGCAAAATGTGTGTGATGGTGATAGGAGATGCAAGGTGAAATTCTAAACTTGACTTTTAAGAATGACAGGATGGAGATTTGGATATACAGGTAGTCCTCGACTTACAACAGTTCAGTTAGTGACCGTTTAAAGTTACAACATCACTGAAGAAAAAGTGACTGATGACCATTTTTCACATTTGTGACCATTGTAGCATCCGCAGTGTCCCAGGGTGACATAATCCCCTTTTGCGACCTTCTGACAAGCAAAGTCAATGGGGGAAGCCAGATTTACTTAACGTCCGTACTACAGTAAAGTGATGGTGATGGTGACGGTGGCAAGAAAGATCGTAAAACGGGACAAAGTCACTTAACAAATGTCTCTCTTAGCAACATAAATTTTGGGCTCAGTTGTGGTCATAAGTTGAGGACTACCTATATATGTCAATGTCTTAAAAATACAATAGGTACTGGGTAAATATACAGGATATTGTATGTCATATATATGTATGTATGTATGTATGTATGTATGTATGTATGTATGTATATGTTTTCTTAAGTTTTCGCGGGTACTTACATGTATGGTATTCAACTTTGTTCGGGTATTTTCCCACATCATTATAGTTGTGCTTTTAAAGTTGTAGCAACGTTTTGGCAGAATCTCATCTGCCATCATCAGGCTTCTGTATTGTGTTCGTCTGTAAGTCAGACTTTCACAGCTGTTTCAGTTTTAAATTTGGTGCTAGCCTATTGCTGTGCCAGAATGGTTTTTTCTTCATCCTGATTGGTTGGGAGTCTTGGTCTGTGTTTATTGGTCTTGGAGTTTGCTGTGTTCTGCTTGATTGGTGTTTCTAATATCTTCTGTCTGTTTTGTGGCTTTTTTGTGTGTCTTGATTGGCTGGCAACATTGTGTTCCTGTATTGGAGGCTTTTAGTGCGGCTTGGCTCTGAGTAAATGGACGGCTATCATTTATTAGGAAGCTAGGTTTCATCTGGGTGCCTGGTTGGGGTGTGTTTGAGCTGGAGGTATCTGGGGGGATCTGTTTGTACCAGGTGTTTGCCTGGCTTGTGGTGTGGAGATTTTTTTGTTTGAGAGTGCAGGCTTCCAGATAATTGACAGTCTGGTGGAGCCATCTCTTCTATTCATGCTTTCAGGTCTTTTTTCAATCTCTATGGATTCCCTGATAATTCTGTAGCTGGGGATTTCTATAGTGGCTAGGGTTTTGGTGCCATTGAAGTCGATGCTATGACCTGTGGCTTTCATGTGTTGGACTAGTGAGGAAGTGTGTTCCAGCTTTTTTACTGCAGTTTTGTGTTCATCCAGTTGGGTCCTTATTCTTCTATTGGTCTGTCCAATGTATGTGGCAGGGCATGATGCACAGAGGACTTCATATATGCCTTGGTTTTCCAGGTCAATCTTATCTTTGGGGTTTCTAAGGATGGCTGCTATTTTTCTGTCTGTTTTGAAGGCAGTCTTGATGTGATGCCTGTGTAGTATCTTATTGATTTGAGTCTGTAGTACCTCTTATGTAGGGCAGGACAGCTGCTCCATATGTCTGTTCATCTTCTAGGTCTCCATTATGTCTCAGTGTGTTTTTGTGGATCAAGCTGGTGATTTTGCTTTTGTGGAAGCCATTAGCTGTCAGTACATTAATCAGGGTGCATAGTTCAGTCTTTATGTGTGTCTTGTCCACCAGGCATTTCATTCTGGCGATTAGTGTCTTGGCCATGGAGTTTATCTGTGCTGGGTGGTGGTGGGATTGGACGTTGAGGTAACAGTTGGTGTGTGTTTTCTTCTGGTATATGGTGTGTCCTAGTGTGCCATCTGTTTTTTTTTGTAGATTAGTACATCTAGGAATGGCAGTTGTTTGTTTGTTTCTGTTTCCATGGAGAATTTGATTTTGGGGTGTGTGCAGTTTAGGTGTGTTAGGGAATTGTTTAGGTTTTCTTTTCCATGGGGCCAAATCACAAATGTGTCATTGATATATCTTAACCATAGTTTGGGTTTGTGGGTGGCATTAGCTAGGGCTCTGGATTCGAATTCTTCCATGAACAGGTTTGCAATGACGGGTGACAGTGGTGATCCCATTGGGGCTCCTTCAATTTGCTTGTATCTTTGTCCTTTGTATATGAAATATGTGTTGGTTAAGTAGTGTTCTGCTAGTTCCATGAGGTGTTTAGCTAGTTGGTGTTTATTTTTGATGATTTCAAGAGTTTCTTTTATCGGGACTTGAGTGAATAGTGAAACCATGTCAAAACTTACAAGCAGATCTTCTTGTTCCACGTGTAGATGTTTGATCATTTCCAAGAAGTGGTATGAGTTTTATACATGTGAAGCTGCTGTTTCAGCATGGGGCTGTAGCTGCTTTGCTAAGTGTTTAGCTAGGTTTTGTAGTGGTGCTCCTCTGGAGCTGACTATGGGTCTGAGAGGTATGCCTTCTTTGTGTATTTTTGGGAGGCCGTATAGTTTGGGGCATTTGTAAGATATAAATATGTATATGTATATGTATATGTATATGTATATGTATATGTATATGTATATGTATATGTATATGTATATGTGTATATGTATATATGTATATATGTATATGTGTGTGTGTGTGTGTGTGTGTGTATACATATACATATATATATATATATATTCTTAAGCTTTCGCGGGTACTTACATGTATGGTATTCAGCTTTGTTCGGGTATTTTCCCCAGTCATTGTAGTTGTGCTTTTAAAGTTGTAGTAACATTTCAGCAGAATCTTATGTGCCATCATCAGTGTTAAGTTCTGTGCATGGGTGCAAAGGATGGAGACGAGCCAGTGAACAGTAAACTTCAAACTCTTTATTTACATGTGAAAACAGCTCAGCTCAATGGCCACAATGGGCCCCTTTATATAGGCAATTCTTAACTTATTTAACCAATGAAAACACAGTGCTAGCTCCATTAACCAATGGGAGAGGCTCGTTAATAGCCAATCAGATTCTCCTGAATGTACCAATCCGATGTCGCTATTATCAGCCAATCAGAAGTGCAGGGCCAGAACCCTGCACTTTGCTTCAAGCTCTTAATAATCTTTATTAAGTATTTATTGATTCACAACACTCCTTCCCCCCGGGTTCCGTTTAAGGGGTGCGGTCACGTAGTCTTTGAGGTCGGCAGGTTGTTTTGATTGTCTATTTGATTTTCGTTGTTCTCCCGGTATTTGGCTACAGTCTTGTTGGGGTAGGATGTTATCTGGTGAAGAGGGTGCCTCCCGTTCTGCATTCGAATTTTCGTTGTCGCTACTGCTCTCGGCATCTCTTTGAGGCAAGGCCACCCCCATTCCGGATCCATCGCGTGCTGCCTCTGAGCGGTCATTACTTCCGCTTAAACTTTCTGCCACTTCAAATTCAGCTTCCTCGGTATCTCCTCCCCCCTCAGTTTGGAAATCAGGGGGCTTGGCAATCCCCGACTGTAGCCTTGAATGCAGCTGATTAATATGGCGCTTCCATATTCTATCGTCGTTACATTTCACGCAGTACGATCTAGGGCCAGTTACTTGTACTACAGTTGCCTCGACCCAAAATGGATCACCCGAAAAGTTCCTAGCAAAAACCAAGTCGCCTACCTGGAAATTGCAGCATTTCCCACTGGAACCGTGTGGTTTTTCAGGTTCATATGATGGATGCAGACGGTCGAGGTGGGAGCGGAGCTTCCGTCCCATTAACAACTCGGTGGGAGTTTTATTGGTGACGCTGTGCGGAGTGATATGCTGCAAAAGGAGTATCCGGTTAATCTTGTCTTCTATATCGCCATAGTCCATTTTATGCAAGGTTTTCTTGACGAATTGTACCATGCGCTCGGCCCTTCAGTTGGCCGCAGGATGCACCGGCGAAGTCAGCGCATGGCGAATACCGCGGTCCGCCAGGTACTGTTCAAAAGACAGCGTGGTAAATTGGGACCCGTACTCGCCTAATTTTTCTGCGAAGACGTCCTGGAATTCGTTCTTCCCAATCGCTGCTGCAGGTTCGGTGAATGCCGGCTATTTCAATTCTGAGTGGAGCGAACCATTGGAGGCCTAACAAACTAGGCCGATCCTTGTCGATTACGGTCAGGGGTAGGAATGCTGTACGGTTCTTAAACGATACCCGGACTCGGTTGGATCCAACGACCGGGATTCAATTTCCTTGATAGTCCTTGAGTATGAGTCTTTGGAATCTGAGGTCTTGCCTCCGGATAGTGGGGATGAGCTGCTTGAGGGTCTTCCAGGAAACCATCAGGAGGGACGATCCTGAATCAACTTCCATCAGGCAGGGCTGGTTTTCGATGGCCACTTTCACTCGGATCTTTTTGGCGTCAAGAGATGAGGCGTGACCGATCGTGATCATTTGGTGAGTCTCTTCTCACTTTTTTGGGTGGTTTAGGGTTTTGTTTCTGTAGGAGTGGTTGTTCCATTGGTGGTTCATGGGTTCTCGCTTCACGGGATGACTTCCCGTTGGTTGGTGATAGTTAGCCCCCCTTGAGGGCTGGCTGGGTCCTGGCTTACTTCTACAGACCCATCCGATATGGCCTCTTTTCCCGCACACATGGCAGAGCACGTCGAGGAATTTGCATTCTGACTGGGGGTGGCTTGCTCCACACCTGGCGCATTGGTAATGCGATTTCTGGTGTTGGTCTCGTTCGGACCGAAGTCGATGGACCTCTTCCTCATTGCTTTCTGATGACGATTCAAGGTCCTCGTGGTGGGCTGTATCCAGCTGTCCCTCTGACTGAGGTGAAATTTTGCAGGCGCGTTGGCAAAACAGTGCGTGGGTGCGGCGCATTTGGGCAGCCAACTTCCTGGTTGCTTCTGCTGCAGTAGCTTCAGCTATGGCATCTTTAAGGCTAATGTCGCACTTCGCCATTAGTTTACTCTGAGTGCCTGGTGCATCTAATCCCAGAACTATTCGGTCTCTTAGGGCTTCTTCTAAGTCGGCAAACTTGCATAGGCCTCCCAGATTCCGGAGATCCGCTATGAAATCAGCAACACTTTTGCCCTTCCGCTGATTTCTCTAATAAAATTCATGCCTTCTAACGAGCATTGGCACGGTCGGTGCGTAGTGAGCCCTCAGCAGGGGCTCGAGGACGTCCCATAGACTTGACTTCTGCCGGTTTTGCTAGTGCCTTGGCCATCTTGAATACGGTTGGCCCACAATGAGTTAGGAATACAGCTCGTTTCTTTCCGGTAGTGGCATCCTTCAAATTGTTGGTCTCCAGAAACATCTGGAAGCGATCCATATATGAGTCCCAGTCTTCTTATGCCGGGTTGAATGGAGCGGGTGGTATCATGCTGCCGGACATGGTTCCGCCGTTGGTGCGTTCAGCCACGTGCTCGGTTATAGTTCTTCGTCGTTCAGTAAGCTCTGACATCTCCACATCCCACCTTCGTCGCCAGTGTTAAGTTCTGTGCATGGGTGCAAAGGATGGAGACGAGCCAGTGAATAGTGAACTTCAAACTCTTTATTTACATGTGAAAACAGCTCAGCTCAATGGCCACAATGGGCCCCTTTATATAGGCAACTCTCAACTTATTTAACCAATGAAAACACAGGGAGCGCTAGCTCCATTAACCAATGGGAGAGGCTCGTTAATAGCCTGAATGGACCAATCCGATGTCGCTATTATCGGCCAATCAGAAGTGCAGGGCCAGAACCCTGCACTTTGCTTCAAGCTCTTAATAATCTTTATTAAGTATTTATTGATTCACAACAATCAGGCTATACAGAAGCCTGATGATGGCAGATGAGATTCTGCTGAAATGTTGCTACAACTTTAAAAGCACAACTACAATGATGGGGGAAAATACCGAACAAAGCTGAATGCCATACATATATACATCCATACATCCATACATATATATCTTTGGTTATTCGGGTTTTCTCCCGTGTAAGATTGGAAGTATCTAGGCAACGTTTCAATGAAGTCTCATTCATCATCTTCAGGCTTGTGTCTTCGGCTCTGTGCTTCTCAGAGTGAAAGCAGCTACCAAACACAAATCACTCTGAGAAGCACAGAGCTGAAGACACAAGCCTGAAGATGATGAATGAGACTTCATTGAAACGTTGCCTAGATACTTCCAATCTTACATGGGAGAAAACACGAATAACCAAAGATCCACATACAAATACCCGCGAGAATATGTATTTGTTTTCTTAAGTTTTTGCGGGTACTTACATGTATCGTACTCAGCTTGTTCGGGTATTTTCCCATGTCATTATAGTTGTGCTTTTAAAGTTGTAGCAACGTTTCGGCAGAATCTCATCTGCCATCATCAGGCACAATACAATACAGAAGCCTGATGATGGCAGATTAGATTCTGCCGAAACGTTGCTACAACTTTAAAAGCACAACTACAATGATGTGGGAAAATACCCGAACAAAGCTGAATACCATATATATATATATACATACATACAAACATGCATACATATACACACATACCGATATATATATATCTTCTCACATCTTCTCTTTGCATTTGAAGAACCTGATGTGTCTTGGTGTTTGGTTGAAAGTGATTTGTGTATGTGAGAGACTGTAATTATTTCCGGGCCGTGTATAACACACATAGTACACACACACTGTCATGCCCCAGTTGGAATCTGATTCTGAGGGAGAGGTGGAACAGCTGACAGGAAATGGGAATGTGGCTCCAGTGGCTTTGGAAGAAACTGGGAAAGGCCAGCTGGCCATTCAGAGGAAGGCCCAATGTCAGTGTGTGCTCCCTTCAAGATCCAAGAAAGAAATACTCAGACTCCATGGGTTAGAGCAAAGTTATCCTTTTACTGGAAATCAAAGTGGAACCTACAGATTGAATTCAGAATCTAAGGAATTGGTGCGCAGATCACATATACAAAGGAATGGAATTGTTCCCACCCCCAAAAGTCCAAATGACTCCTCCAATTAAAAGTTCTTAATATGATCATGTGGGCATCTTCAGGTGGTGATGAGGCCTCTGTCCATTGACCTTGACATATTTTGATAAAACTTCACAGCTGCGCAAAATGGGATAGAAGCTAGCAAGGAAATGGAAAGTTAAGGAAAAGAATTCATACACCCCCTCCCCTTGCTACCCACAGCAAAGGAATGCAAAACACCTCCAGCTCTCTTCCCCTCCAAGTTCCCCCTCCCCCCCCCCCCCCCCCCGTCGCAAATGACAGCATAGCATAGCAGCAGAGAAGGTATAGTAAGATGCAGAAGATATCTTGAGGCTGACACCCAGACCCACCAAAGAAAAAGCACATTTAATTATAAACGTATTAACAGCAGCTAGAATTGTATTTGCTCAACATTAGAAAAGTGATAAGGTATCAATAGAGGGAAAATAATTGAAAAAATATTTGAACGTGCAGAAATGAATAGATCAACATTAGAAATTAAAGAAGAATCTGAATATTACATGGTATGGGATTTGTTTTATAAATGGCTAGAAAATAAAATTAGTTAAAAGGGATCAGACATAAGCAATAAGAGAAACTAGTGTAATAGATATACTGAATATTACTTATATATATGGGAATGTGATTATTATTATATGGTTATATTGTTAAGAAGAATATTAGTCGTAATTGTTAAGCACATGCAATATGTACCTAATCGACACACGATTGAAATGGAATGGATTTATTGTATGTTAAAAATTAAAAAAAAAATTAAAAAAGATGTAGCCGTGAGTTTGGCAAACTGTAATTTACCAAAAGACTGTGGATAAAATAAGTCACAGAACGCCCGTTGTTTTGAGGAAAAGAGGAGCAGCGTGAAAAATAGAACATAGTTTATATGTCTTATCCATGAGGAAGTTATATTTCACAAATGCTTTTAAGCATTGTTCCAGGCACTCCCAGGTTATTTTATGGTCACCCACCCACTCATGCACTCCCTGTTGAGGCATGGCGATCATGTAAGCTTCCCTTGCTTCCTACCTCAGATAGGTGTGTCTGGAATAGACAAGACACACAGCTTCCGGACAACAGTGAGAAAATAATTATGGTCTTTCTCACGCACACAAATCACTTTCAACCAAACACAGAGACACATCAGGTTTTTCAAATACACGGAGAAGATGTGAACTGAAAGTAGCAGAAAAACTTTACTGGTTAGACAAGATATATTTGCTCTTTCTCACATGCACATACATCCTTATCCACCCTTGGGTCCTCCTCAACTAGGCTGCCAGGCACTAGCTAGGTGGATGGAAGCTGCTGATTTTGGATACAGAATAACAGAGGTGGAAGGGACCTTGAAGATCATTGAGTCCAACCCCCCCTCACCCAAGCAGGAGACCCTACACCACTTCTGACAGATGGAAATCCACTCTCTTCTTTGAAAGCTTCCAGGGATGAAGCTCCCACAACTTCTGAAAGCAAAGCTGTTCCATGGGTTGATTGTCCTCCTCATCAGAAAATTTCTCTTTATATCCAGGTGGAATCTCTCCTTGTCCAGTTTCCATCCATTGTTCCTTGTCTGGCCTTCAGGAGCCTGGAGTGGACTGGCTTCAGGACCACTTATAACCCATTCACCCCAAGTCCTTGTGCTGATGGGATGTGAGTTTTTCCATGTACTCAAGACTCAGCTTCCTTGGTTTGGTTCAGGTGACATTTTTCTTTCTTTCTTTTCTTTAACAACTTTTTTCTTTTTAAATTACCTTCAATGATTTATATTTATGTCAGGACAAATGCCAACTGAATGCTAGGAAAACCATCCTAATGTAGGATCTCTTCAGAGATGGTAATCTCCCATACTCACCTTTATCTACTGAATTTGAAGTGCAGCTGCTTTGGACGGCACAGAATAGTGTTGCGTGGCAGCTGCTAAAGCGACTGGGACCATGCAGGCTTGCAGGTGATGAGTTAGAACGATTCTTGATCCTTGACGAATGTATCTTTTCTTTTTATGTTCACTGGGAGCGTATGCACCAAAGACAAATTCTTTGTTTGTCCAATCACACTTGGCCAATAAAGAATTATATTCTATACTATTCTGTTCTGTTCTGCTGTCCTGTCCTATCCTATTTTCTATTCTATTCTATTCTATTCTATTCTATTCTATTCTATTCTATTCTATTCTATTCTATTCTATTCTATTCTATTCTATTCTATTCTATTCTATTCTATCCTGCACTGCCACATTCTTGAGCCTGGGACAGGGATCACATGATCCCAGGACACTATCACCATCATAAATGTGAGTCAGCTACCAACTGTCTGAATTTTGATCACATGACCACAGGGATGCAAAAATGGTCATCAACTTTAAACAATGGTCAAAAGTCACATTTTTCAGCGCCATGGTAACTTTGAACGGTCACTAAATGAACTGTTGTAAATTGAGGATTATCTGTATATATTCTAGAGATTCTTGGTTCAGACCTTGTCCCGGGATAAGGTATAGATCCTGGAGAGATATCCTGGAGACATAAGGACTACATCCTTGGTAAAACATGTCTATGCGTGTTAATTTTTGGAAAGTTGAACTCACAGTCGGATGGCAGCCCATAGCTGCAGTCGCTCTGGGCTCTCGGTCTGATTCATACTAAACAGGGTGCTGTCAACATAGGCAAAAGTCTCCAGCGACGATGAGGAGGAGGATGCAGCCGCAATGAAGAGCCATCTGCCCAGATACTGCAAAGATGAGAATTTGGTTATTTCAGGTCAAATTAAGAGAAGAGAAGAGTATAACAGAGTTGGAAGGGACCTTGGAGGTCTTCTAGTGCAGGGGTATCCAACCTTGGCAACTTTAAGCCTGGAGGACTTCAACTTGAAGCTTTCTGGCTGGGGAATTCTGGGAGTTGAAGTCCTCCAGGCTTAAAGGTTGCCAAGGTTGGAGACCCCTGTTCTAGTCCAACCTCCTGCTCAGGGAGTAAACCCTACACCCTACCATTCCAGACAAGTGGCTGTCCAGTCTATTCTTTAAAACTTCCAGTGCTGGAGCAATCACTTCCACTGATTAATTGTTCTAACTGTCAGAAAATTCCTCCTTAATTCTAAGTTGCTTCTCTCCTTGATTAGTTTCCATCCGTTGCTTCTTGCCCTGCCCTCAGGTGCTTTGGAGAATAGCTTGACTCCCTCTCCTTTGTGGCAGCCCCTCAGTGGTGGGATTCAATTTTTTTTTACTGCCAGTTCTGAGAGTGTGGCATGGTGGGCCTGGCAGCGGAAGGATACTGTAAAATCTCCATTCCCGATCCATTTCTGGGGGAAGGTTACTGCAAAATCCCAATCCCTCCCCACTCCTAGGGGAAGGATACTACAAAATCCCCATTCCCACTCCACCCCACTACTGCTTTCCAGCTCCGTTCTCCTGTGCAGGGCAACCAAAGAAGACCCAGCCGATCAGCTGGGACTCGGCAGGCAGAGAAGAGATGGGGTTGGAGCGGCCAGTCAGAGGTGGGATTTGCCGGTTCTCTGAACTACTCAAAATTTCCACTCCCGGTTCTCCAGAACTGGTCAGAACCTGCTGAATACCACTGTCAAGTTTTGAGCATGGGCGAGAAAGAATGGAGACAAGTTTCTGAACGGTGAACTTCAGCTCTTTATTTACATTATACTTGCTCAGATTAAACAGTAGTAGAACCTGCCTTATATAGGCAACCCTTAAAACGATTACCCAGTAACGAGCTAGGAACGTTAGCTCTTGAACCAATAAGACATTTCTGTTAAGGGCCAATCGGATTCCCCAGAATGGGCCAATCCGGTACGGCCACTGAACAACCAATTAGAAGTGCAGGGCCAGAACCCTGCACTTGACTTCAAGCTTATACTTTATTGAATTATATTACATACACAACAACCACCTCTGCAGCCCCTGAGATATAGGAACACTGCTATCATATCACCCCCTAGTCCTTCTTTTCATCAAACTTGACATACCCAGTTCCAGCTTCTTTATATATTTTAGCCTCCAGTACCCTAATCGTCTTCATTGTTCTTCTCTGCACTCTTTCCAGAGTCTCAACATCTTTTTTTACATCATAGCAACCAAATCTGGATTCCGTATCCCAAGTGTGGCCTTACCAAGGCGTAATGGAGTGGTATTAACACTTCACGTTATCTTGATTCTATCCCTCTGTTAATGCAGTCATTCACAACACTTACAACCTTTGAAGCCTTCCTGTGGTCACTGGATCAAAATTCAGACAGTTGCCAACTGACTTACATTTACGACGCTTGAAGTGTCCCAAGGTCATATGATCCCCTCTTGAGATCTTCTGACATGCAAAGTCCACGGGGAAGCCAGATTCACTTAACAACCAGGTAACTAACTTAACAACTGCCACAATTCACTTAACAACGGTGGCAAGGAAGATTGTAAAATGGGGCAAAACTCACTTCGCAAATGTCTTGCTTAGCAACATGCGTTTTGGCCTCAATTGTGGCCGTAAGTCAAGGATTACCCATATTTAGAAAAGGACAGTTCTTTCTCCAGTGATCTTGACACATTGTCAACCCCCAGAATACAAAATATTGTCAGTTCAGGGTTGGAAGAGAAAAGAGAAAAGAGTGGGTTGAGGAAAGAACTAAGTGTTTCAACAGCTTTCTCGTTACTAAAAGTAGAATTCCATGTAATTTGGCAAATTGAATGTTGCTGTGAGGAGTGTATCTAATTTGTGACTCAAAACTCAAGATGAAAAAGGGAGTTTTTCCTTTGAAGTAAGGAAAGGCAGTATCAAACACTGATTAGGATGTTGACTGATCTTGGAATGTCTTTGAAACACTGGGAATTATCACACTTTTTAGGAATGCCTTTGAAATGCCAGATACCGGTTATGTATGTTATCTGCTAAGGAAGCGCCGATTGTATAAGGTAATAAAATGTAACTTGTATCCTGAAAAACAAATTGTAAATCAAGCCATTTGTATACTGGGGGGGGAGTCAATTTTAGGGTATAAGAATAGAGCCTTTAAGCTTTGCTTTTTGTTCTCTCCTCAACTGCCAGAAGGGGAGAACCCATCTGCAGATGCTTTATTCCAATAAAGCCTTTTTCCTTGGATCAACTTTGAATCCTGGTGGTTTTTCTTAGCCACAATCTCACAATTTGGGGGCTCGTCCGGGATCCTCGACGGCGGCCGACTGGAAAGCGGGGACCAGGTAAGAGAGTGGCCACAACCTCCCATTGAAAGGTACCTCTCCCCGAATTCGGTCAGACTCCCAAGGTGACTGGGAAATCCAGACGATCCTTGGAAAAAGAACTGAGACAAAATGCCAGCTGAGAGTGTGTGAGAACGATCTGAGTTGGGGACGCCCACACATCCTTTGACTTCGGAGAGTCCAGGAGTGATCAGATCAGGTAAACTTTGTTTCCTTTCATTTGCAGCCCAAAAGAAAGAGGTCCTTAAACTCTCTGGGGGAATCCAGTGTCTGCTGGAGGACTGGACTGTTGAGTCAAGGCTCTGGGAGTCTGAAAGAGTAGAAGATGGGAAAGGGGCAGAGTGAGGCTCTGGGAGCCTGGAAGAAGCCTGTCTGGGACAGGGAAAATCTGACAATGGCAGAAAATCAATTCTGGTAGATTCGCCTTTGGGACAGCTACTCCAGCAGTGGTTCTCCCCGAATTTAAAGGAATTCACCAGACATCTCGAAAAGAAAAACATGATTTATCTTTGTCGAGACCGATGGCCAAAATACTCTTTGATTGATCCTAAATTCCCATATCACTGGAGTCCTGAGGGGGAAACCAGTACCTATTGGATGACCAAATTGTGAGACTATATTCTCCAATACAAAATGACCACTCAAATTGCATACATAGATGTATGGTTTCATGTGAAATTTGAAGGTCCCATCCCTCCAATTGAGGGTCAATACATGTCACAACAAAAAGACAATGAGAGTGAGACGGACGATTGGCTGCAGAGTCCGCCACCCGCAAATCCTAATTTGAATAACACGCCCGCCAATGTTCCTATGGCACCACCGCCATTGCCGGTGGCACAACCCCCTCCTCAGCCGCCCCTTTATCCGTGGCTGAGAAAAGAAGTGGAAGGATTAAAGAGAAGTGTTCAGGATTTTCCATTCAGAGAAAAACCTGAAGTGGATGCATTTCCTCTTAGGGAAAGTCCCTAATGGGATCAATACTGCATGCAACCCGGTGACAGTCTTTGTGGCTGTCCCCATAAAACCTGATGAGCTGTGGGAATTGTTGATCTCCTGAAAGCAGCCCAACAAGCTTTTGTGAACAGAGACACTGTAAAAACCAAACAGAAGTCACAAATGATGGTTGCAGCTATGCAAGCTGCAATGAAGAATGAGATGAAGAAAGGTGGGAATTTTGGGAAGGGTCCAACTGGAGAAAGGAGTGAGAATTTGGGGGGATACAATCAGGGAAGTTTTCGGGGTAGAGGAAGAGGTTTCAGAGGGAGAGGCATGGGAATGAGACAACCTGGAATGGATAGGAGTTGCTTCAGGTGTGGGAAGGAAGGTCACTTTGCGCGTGAGTGTCCTACCAACCGGGAGGAAAGGAGCTATGCATTGTATGACGATTAGGGTTGTTCCGGCTCCTTTAAGAGGACCTGTGGGGAGCCATTGGTAAACAATATAGTGGGTCCTAACCGTCAGGAACGATTGTTCCTGATAGATACTGGCGCAAGCCGGACTTCTATGTGTGATCCGATAGAAGGTGCACATAGATCCAAGAAAACGATTAAGGTGGTTGGGGTGAGTGGAAAATCACAGGACATGAGCGTGTTTGAACAAATCAGACTGGAGATGAATGAAGTGGTGACAGAAGTGGAAGTATTGTATATTCCTGATTCTGGAGTAAATCTATTGGTAAGAGATTTGTTGGCCGTGTTTGGTATCCAGCTGTGGGATACCGGGAAGGGAGTAAGGATGTGTAAAATGACTGTGGAAGATGAGAAAGCAATTTCAGATGAGGTCTGGGCAGGAGGAGAGAAGGCAGGGTGAATGAGCATTCAGCCAATTAAGATCCAAGTGCAGCCTGGGATGACAAAACTTTGGACTCCACAATACTCAATGAGTAGCAGGGGGAGAGAAGGGCTGAAACCAGTGATTGACAGATTGTTGAAACAGGGCATGTTAGAACCTACGATGTCACCCTTCAATTCCCCAATATTAGCTGTATTAAAGAAATATGGAAAACATCGTCTGGTCGTGGATTTGAGAAAAATTAATAGCATAGTGGTTCCCAGATTCCCCGTAGTTCCTGATCCCTACACTATTTTGGGACGAATCCCTCCCAAAGACAAATGGTTTACTGTGATAGATCTGAAGGATGCCTTCTGGGCATGCCCCTTGAGGAGGGAAGTAGAGACCTGTTTGCATTTGAATGGGATGATCCTGAGAGTGGAAGAAAACAGCAGTTTCCTTTGTTGTTTGGACAGGCTTTGAAAAGTTAGTGTTATGTATGTACCATAGTTAATAAAGTATGAGCTTGAGGTTAAGTGCAGGGTTCTGGCCCTGCGCTTCTGATTGGCTGTTAGGCGGCCAGATCCGATTGGCTAGTTCTTAGGAATCCGATTGGCCTTTAACAGAGGATTATTATTGGTTTAAAGTACTTGCGTTCATAGCTCGCTATTGGACAATTCTCACAAAGGTTGCCTATATAAGGCAGAGTTCACTGTTGTTGTTTTGAGAAGTCACTCTGCTAATAAAGAGCTGAAAGTCACTATTCAGAGGCTGTCTCCATTTACTCCGACCCATGTCCAAGTACTTAACACTGGCGACGAGGATGGGATTTGGAGACGTCTGAACCTAAGAAGTCAGGAAGCAAGACCGAGCACGTGGAAGACGATGCCAACAATGGAACCATGTCCAGCAGCATCGTACCACCCGCTCCGTTCGATCCAAACCAAGAGGATTGGGAATCCTACATGGATCGCTTCCAAATGTTTCTTGAGACGAATAATTTGAAGGACGCCACACCAGCAAAAAAGCGGGCACTGTTCCTGACGCACTGCGGCCCAGCTGTTTTTAAAATGGAAAAAGCACTCGCCAAACCTCGAGAAGTGAAAGCCATGAGCTGGGATGACCTCGAACCCATCCTGAGAGATCATTACGCGCCAATCGTGCCTACACTCGTGAGACGCCATGAGTTTTATCAAAGGAACCAGCGAAAAGGAGAGAGCGTGGCCGATTTCATGGCAGACATCCGAAATTTAGGAGGCCTCTGCAGGTTCGCCGATTTAGAAGAAGCACTGAGAGACCGAGTAATTCTGGGATTAGATGCGCAAGGCGTGCAGAGCAAGCTGATGGCAAAAGGCGACATCAGCCTTGCTGACGCCATAGCTGAAGCCATGGCTGCGGAGGCGACCAAAAAGTCGGCTGCACAATTACGGTGAAGCCGCACTTCGGCAACACAACCGACCAGCGAAATCTTACCCAACTCAGAAGGGCAGCTCGTTATGACGCACCACGAAGACCTCTCCGTCGTCAGACAGCGACGAAGAAGGGGTCCATCGAATGCGGTCCGACCGGGATCCTCACCCTAAACCCTTACGCCCTTGCGCTGGCTGTGGAGCAAACCATGCCAGGGCCAAATGCAAATTCCGCGACGCACTCTGCCATGAGTGTGGGAAACGAGGCCACATCAGCCGGGTCTGCCGCAGCTTACCAGGACCCAGCCAGGCCTCAAAAGGGGCCAACTATCGCCAATCGACAGGAAACCGTCCTGTAAGGCGAGAACCAGTAAACCACTCCTACAGAAATCGTGCTTTGCAAAAAGAAGAGGCTCACCATACGATCACTATAGGTCATGCCTCAGTCACGGACACTAAGAAAATTTGAGTCACGGTAGCCATCGAGAACCAGCCTTGCCACATGGAGGTCGACTGGGGATCGTCCCTCTCGATGGTGTCTTGGAAGACACTCAAGCAACTTATCCCCACAATCCAATGCCAAGACCTCCAATTTCAATGCCTCATCCTCAAGGACTACCAAGGAAATCGAATCCCTGTGGTCGGGTCCTCCGAGTCCGAGTCTCATTCAAAAAACATACAATGTACTTACCTCTAACAATCATCGACAGAGATAGGCCTAGTTTATTAGGCCTCCAATAGTTCGCGGCACTAGGCATCGAGGTGGCCGGCGTGAACCAAGTCGGTGGTTATGAGTGGGAGGAAGACCTTGTTTCTGAGTTCAGTGATGCCTTCGCGGACCGTTTAGGCGAGTATAAGGGGACCCCAATCTCATTTAGTTTAGATCCAAAAGTAGCCCCAATTCGCTTGAAGCCCCGTCGAGTTCCATTCGCTCTTAAAGCTAAGATCGACGAACAACTCGATAAGTTAATTGCTCAAGGGGTGTTGAAGCCCATCGATCACTCTCCATGGGAAACCCCTATTGTAACGCCCATTAAGCCAGATGGGTCAATCCGAATTTGTGGGGACTACCGGGCCACTTTAAACCATGCCCTACAGCAGAATGCGTATCCAGTTCCGGTGGTGCAGCACCTCCTCCGCTCCTTGGGGGGCGGAAAGGTTTTTGCTAAATTAGATTTAGCTCAAGCTTATCAACAACTACCAGTGGATGAAAAGACGGCTCAGGCCCAAACAACTGTAACGCACAGAGGTGCTTTTAAATGTACTCGATTGCAATTTGGGGTTAGTGTAGCCCTGGGGATATTCCAAAGTCTCATGGAAAGGTTGTTACAGGGAATCAAGGGCGTGGTTCCGTATTTTGATGACGTATTAATTGCAGCCCCTACCAAAAAAATCTTGCAGGATCGTTTGAAAAGTGTTTTTAAAAAATTCCAAGAGGCAGGACTTAAGGTGAAAAAAAATAAATGTCACTTATATACTGACAGTGTTGAGTTTCTAGGGCATAGGATTGATAGCCAGGGCATCCACCCTACCGAAAGTAAATTAAAGGCGATAAAAAATGCCCCCAGGCCACGTAACAAGACCGATCTCCAGGCATTCTTAGGCCTCATTAATTTTTATAATGTATTTTTACCGCATAAGGCAACTGTTGCTGAACCGTTACACTGGTTATTAAATAAAAAAGCATTGTGGGTATGGGGTTACCGGGAAGAACAAGTGCTCCGGAATGTTAAAAAATTGCTCACATCTGACTCTGTACTTATGCAGTATAATGAGACTTTACCATTAGTTATAACCTGCGATGCCTCGCCTTTCGGGGTGGGCGCCATTTTGAGTCATGTACTGCCTAATGGGAATGAAGCCCCTGTTGCATACTTTTCGAAGACTCTTTCACATGCAGAGCGGAACTATGGACAAATTGATAAAGAAGCTCTCGCAATCGTTGCAGCTGTAAAGAAATTTCATGAATATGTGTATGGAAGGACATTCACCATTATAACTGACCACAAACCGTTGCTAGGGATAATAGCCGTGGACAAACCAACCCCCTACATATTATCCTCTAGAATGACCCGATGGTCAGAATTCCTCGCTGCTTATAATTATCGCCTTCAATATCGACCGGGGAAAGCCATTCTCCACGCCGACGCATTAAGCCGAGCACCGCTTCCAGAGACTCTCGACGATCCAGCACCAACGGCAACCACGTTGCAGATCGAAACACTCAACTCGCCTCCTATGACCGCCCGAGACATCGCGAGAGAAACCAAACGAGACCACACCCTAGCTCAAGTCCTAGGCTGGGTAGAATGCGGATGGCCATTGGACCAAGTCCCAGATGACTTCGCGCCATTTAAAGCAAGACAGACTGAACTTTTTTCACAAAAAGGCTGTGTCATCTGGGGCGATAGAGTCGTTGTCCCAGAACGACTCCGGAAGACGCTACTACAAACCCTGCACAAGGGCCACCCCGGCATCGTGCGGATGAAAGCACTCGCACGAAGCTACGCATGGTGGCCGGGCATGGACCGGCAAATCAAGCAGTGGGTCAAAGCCTGTACCAGTTGCCAACAAGCCAGCAACGCCCCACCAAAAGCCATGCCTACTGAATGGGAAACGCCACGTGGACCCTGGTCCAGAATCCACCTGGATTTCGCGGGGCCAACCAAAGGATATACCTTCCTGCTGACAGTCGACGCATATTCCAATTGGTTAGAAGTTCATCGTATGATGGCCACAACTTCTGAGGCAGTGATTAAGATCCTAAATAGACTCTTTGCAACCCACGGATTGCCTGACGTCGTGGTGTCCGATAACGGGCCACAGTTCACGGCATTGATGTTCGAGCAGTACCTTGCTGACCGCGGCATCCGCCATGCGCTCACCTCGCCTGTGCACCCTGCGACCAATGGCCGAGCGGAACGTCCAATTTGGTCCAATTTGTTAAAAAGACTTTGCAAAAAATGGACTATGACAATATCGATGACAAAGTCAACCAAATTCTCTTTTTGCAACACATAACTCCACATAGCGTCACTGGCAGAACTCCCGCAGAACTACTGATGGGACGAAGACTCCGTTCCCACCTCAACCGGTTGCACCCTGCTTACGAACCGGAAAAGCCAATAGGATCCAGTGGCCGCTGTCGCACGTTCCAGGTAGGAGACCGCGTTTACGCACAGAACTTATCAGGCGACCCGTTATGGATAGAGGCAACGGTAGTACGAGTGACCGGCCCCAAATCCTACGTAGTGAAATGCTGTGACAATAGACTGTGGAAACGGCATATCGACCAATTACGGTCACGACTCATAACGGCCAGTCAACAACTCCCCCATGACCAAACCGAGGGGGGGGAGGTACAGAAGAAGAAGAGGACGTTCCAGGGAACCTGCTCGAAGAGAGCAACGAATCAAATGAGACTCAAGAAATGGAGCAGGAAGGATAATTGTTTGCACCACAAGAAATTGCACCTGAGCAAGAAGCAGAGACACTGCCAAATAACAATCTACCTCAACAGGATTGCAATCAACCAGTCCAACGAAAATCCGAAAGACTTAAAAGACAACCATCCTACTTAAAGGATTATATAACTACACCATAATTAAGAAGCCAGGGGGAAGGGGTGTTATGTATGTACCATAGTTATTAAAGTATGAGCTTGAGGTTAAGTGCAGGGTTCTGGCCCTGCGCTTCTGATTGGCTGTTAGGCGGCCAGATCCGATTGGCTAGTTCTTAGGAATCCGATTGGCCCTTAACAGAAGATTATTATTGGTTTAAAGTACTTGCGTTCATAGCTCGCTATTGGACAATTCTCACAAAGGTTGCCTATATAAGGCAGGGTTCACTGTTGTTGTATTGAGAAGTCACTCTGCTAATAAAGAACTGAAAGTCACTATTCAGAGGCTGTCTCCATTTACTCCAATCCATGTCCAAGTACTTAACAGTTAGTGTCTCTTGAGATGTTGATTCAATATGTGGATGATCTGTTGTTGACTGGGGGAAAAAAAAGGAGAGGTTAGGGCAGCCTCTGTGGCTTTGCTAAATTGGCTGAAGGAGCAAGGATTGACAGTTTCAAGGGAAAAGATCCAGTTTGTGGAAAAGAAGGTGAAATATTTAGGGCATTAATATTCAGCAGGGGGTGAGGTCCTTGGATTCTGAAAGGGTGAAAGGGATCATGAGCCTGGCTCCCCCCAGAAATAAGACAGAAGTCAGGAAAGCGCTTGGATTGTTGGGGTATTGCAGAGCTTGGGTGGATCAATACACTGTGTTAGCTCGATTCTTACACAGGAAGCTGATAGGAAAAGGAGAGAGTATAGAATGGTTAGAGGGAGATGATGAGAGATGGGAAGTTTAAAGAAGGCATTGTCATCTGCACCAATTTTGGCTTTGCCCAATTTGAAGCTCCCATTTCATTTGTATGTGTCAGCAGCTCAGGGAATGGCACTAGGAGTGTTGGTGCAGAAGGGGGGGGGGCAATACCAGCCCATCGCTTTTCTGAGCAAAACTCTGGAGCTAGTGGTGAGAGGATGGCCAGTGTGTGTGCAGGCTGTGGCTGCTACAGCTATGTTGGTGGTAGAAAGCAGGAAGTTAACCTTTGGGGGGGGGCTTGTTGTGCGTTCACCCCACCAGGTTACTTCTGTGCTAAGTCAGTTGGCAACAACTTGGATGACAGAAGGGCGGATTCTCAAATATGAGACCATTTTGAGAACCAGCCCAGATGTAGTGATTGGGACAGATAGGAATTTGAATCCAGCAGAATTCCTAGAAGGGAAAAGACAGGAGTGGGAAGCTGAGGACCATGATTGTTTGTTGCAAGTAGATTTGATGACAAAGGTGAGGGAGGATCTGGAAGAGACTCCTCTGAAGGAAGGGGAGAAATGGTTTGTGGATGGATCAAGCAGGGATGAGGAAGGGAAAAGGAAGTCGGGGAGTTGTTTGCTTTGAAGAGGGCCTTGGAGTTGACTGAAGGAATTGATGTGACAATCTGGACTGATTCCAAATATGCCTGGGGTGTGGTCCATACCTTTGGTAAGATCTGGCAGGAGAGGGGATTTATCAAGGCTGATGGGAAACAAGTTGAACAATTGCAGCTTGTGGAACAGGCCTTGGAGGCCCTGCAACTGCCAAGCCAAGTGGCAATAGTACACATGAATGCTCATCAGAAAGGAAGCACCCCAGAGGTAGTTGGGAACAGATGGGCAGACAAGTGGGCAAAAGAAGCTGCAAGGGAGATAGAGCTGGTGATGGTATCAATTCCCTTGCTAGAAGTGGAAGAGGATGAGGAAGAGAAACCTGAGGGAAAAGAGAAAGATGATTTGGGAAAAGAAGGGTGTACATTAACTGAGGATGGGTGGAGAACCTCGGAGGGGGCGAAGGTGGTTCCTGTGAATACAATGAGAGAAATTCTGGAAAGGTACATGAGGAAAGGCATTGGGGGACAGAAGCACTGGTGACAGCTGTGAAGCCACACCTTTGGAGTCCAAAAATGTGGACGCTAGCCCAAAGCATCTGTTGGAAATGTTTAATATGTTTAAAAGTGAACAAGAAAGCAGCAAGGAAAAGAGAAATGGGAGGGCAACCCCTAGTGGGCTGGCCTTTCCAGAGAGTACAGATTGATTTCACCGAATTACCAGAGAAAGGGGGGTGGAAATACTTGTTGTTGATTAAAGATCATCTGACAGGGTGGGTGGAGGCCTATCCAACTAGAAGAGCCACAGCATCCACAGTAACCAAGATCCTGTGAGAACAAATCATTCCTCGTTATGGGATGATGGAAGCTATTGATTCTGATAGGGGGGACACATTTTACACAAAAAGTGTTGCAGTCTGTGATGGAAGCTCTTGGGGTAAAATGGGATTTGCACACGCCCTGGCATCCCGAATCCAGCTCTAGGGTGGAGAGAGCTAATGGCGAGTTGATGAAACATCTGACCAAATTACAATTGGAAAATAGGTTACCATGGACAAAGAACTTATCCTTGGCACTACTCAGAATCAGAACATGCCCAAGGAAAGATACAGGGGTCTCCCCTTTTGAAATGTTAATGGGGCGACCCTATTTGGCAAAAATAGGGAATCCAATTCCTGAATTTAAAGATTTGCTCTTGAGAAAATATTTGCAGACACTGTCCAGGTCCTTGTTTTCTTTACACAAACAGGGATTGTTGGCGCAACGACCACCTTTAGCTGGCAGCCAACATCCTCATGAAGTTGGAGACTGGATCCTGATAAAGACTTGGAAGAGCGAGAAGCTGCAGCCCAGCTGGGAAGGCCCGTACCAGGTGCTGTTGACAACTGAATCTGCAGTTCACACTTGAGAAGGAGACTGGACACATTACAGCAGAGTCAAGAAGGCACCGGAACCTGAGAAACCTTGGAAGGCCATTCCAGTGGACGATCAACCGTTGAAGTTAACTTTGAGCGGTAATATGCAGCTGATTTGCTTAGTGACTATTTACTTACTCATGGACAGGATAGGAGGAGAGACTAAGATAAAGACAAAAGCTGACACTAAGGGACAATGTGATCAATGCATAAAAACAACAAAGACAGGGACACAAGTGACAAAAACTCTAGTTTTCCATACTCAACTGAGTTGCAAGATAAGAGGCTCCAGGACTTGTATCTACAATGAGACATCTTACTCCATTTGTAAGGATGAAGGGAATGTCAAATGTTATGACCCAAAGGGTCCCACACATAGGTACATCATAAGAATTCAGGAAGGGAACAAGGTAATGGTGAACCATGATTTTTATAATCCCAGGGTGTCACAGTCAGTAACTTTTGATGCCTGTGAGGCAATGGATGAGGGAGATAATGGGTGTGGGTCTGAGGAATGGAGGAGAGAAAACTCAAAGAATGAAAAATATATTTGTGGTAGAGCTTCATGGAGTAGTGACTGTAGTTACGGCACTTTCTGTAATGGGCTGTTCTGGACAAAATGTATTAGTTTCCGGACATATGGGCTAAAGATAAAACCAGAAGTTATCCCAACACTAGACAGTAAGAAAACGTTGTATATGAATAGGCTGAGGGTGCCTGATGCCAATTGCCCTCGTCATAAGTGTAATCCCATTAAGCTTACATTCCCGAAAATTGGCTGAAACCCCAGACTTGGAAAGGATATCTAGATGAATATGGATTGGGAATAGATGGGACAGGGGCTGACCCATCTGTGAAACTCAAGATTCAGGTAATCAAACATAATTTGAATCCTATTGAAAACTCTCTGTTCTACTCTTATTATCAGGAGTTTCAGAAATTACAAGATATAGTCTTGCCCCCAAAAGCCCAAAACACGTTCCTAGCCCTAGCTGAAACTATTGCTAAAGAATTGACAGTCAAGAACTGTTTTGTGTGTGGTGGAACCAATATGGGAGAGCAGTGGCCATGGGAGGCTCAAGAAGTCAATTATAGCTATGTGGCAGAGAACCAGGCCAATTATACCTTTAAGCAAAAAGGAGAAGAAATATGGGCTGTCACTACTAATCTGGTAGGAAATGTATGTTACCAGAGAAACCAAACCACTGATCGAACCATCAATGTAGGGTCCCTGTGGTGTCTAGGGGTATGGGAGAACCAGACTTGGTGGTCCGGAGGGAACATCTCTGAACCAGCAAGATCCTTAGAAAGTATAAGTAAAATGAATTTTCTGAAAACACCTGAGGAGCAGAAACCTTGGACAACCCCGAATGGACTGTATTGGATTTGCGGCAGCTAAAAGACAAGTCACTGAACAAATGATGGTATTAAGGCAATGATATGATCCATTGGGACACCTAGAGGAATCTCCTGAAGAAGGATGGAAGACAGCAGACTTGTTATCAACTGAGTGTGAGTCAAAAATGAGACAAGAACAGGGGGGATTGTGAGAAGTGTATCTAATTTGTGACTCAAAACTCAAGATGAAAAAGGGAGTTTCTCCTTTGAAGTAAGGAAAGGCAGTATCAAACACTGATTAGGATGTTGACTGATCTTGGAATGTCTTTGAAACACTGGGAATTATCACACTTTTTAGGAATGCCTTTGAAATGCCAGATACCGGTTATGTATGTTATCTGCTAAGGAAGCGCCGATTGTATAAGGTAATCAAATGTAACTTGTATCCTGAAAAACAAATTGTAAATCAAGCCATTTGTATACTGGGGTGTGTGTGTCAATTTTAGGGTATAAGAATAGAGCCTTTAAGCTTTGCTTTTTGTTCTCTCCTCAACTGCCAGAAGGGGAGAACCCATCTGCAGATGCTTTATTCCAATAAAGCCTTTTTCCTTGGATCAACTTTGAATCCTGGTGGTTTTTCTTAGCCACAATCTCACAATGGTATGTTAGTGCAACAGAGGGAAATAAGCAAAATAATCTCTATCCAACATAGCTTTTCACAAGAAAAAAAATACCTATTTGGCCTTCTGCATTTGCTAATTGCAGATTCACTCCTTGGACAATCATTTTAAAAGGATATTCTCACATGCGCCCTTCATACTGAAGGAAGGAGTCACTAAAACAGATTCCTATCTAGTAATGTCATAGTTACATGGTAGGTTCACCACATACATAAACATCAAGCCTACATTAGAGAACATAAGAATATAGAATCATAGGGCTGGAAGGGACCTCGGAGATCATCTAGACTGTGTTGTTTCTCTGTGTCATGGAATATATGTGGGTATATGCATACTTTTGTATTTATTTATTTAGTCTGTCGTGGTTATATAATGTATATTGGAGGTGGTGACCCTTTGACAGCTGTATGCAACAGTAGTCGGATTCAAGTATTTTTTACCACTGGTTCAGTGGGCATGGCTTGGTGGGCATGTTTTGCACATATACACACACTTTGTGTGCACATACGTGCCAAATGCGCACTTTGTACAGGTGCAGAGGCATTCTAACTCACCTCCTGCAGGCCTGCACGATCCTGGTCGCTTCAGCAGCTGTGCAAAAGCAGCTGCGCTTCAAATTCAGAGGATAAAGGTGAGTATGGCAGCCCAGGCGGGCAGGCGGGCCCAACAGCAGAGCAGTGGAGAGATCTGGTTTGGTTTCCGCTGCTCATCGCTGCTACCGGCTGTGCAGAACTGGGCCGAACCAGTAGAATACCACCACTGGTATGCAGTGAAAATGTCATTTTAATGTATGCCGATCAGTATACATTCTGTTCTAATTCTAATTCTAATTCTAATTCTAATTCTAATTCTAATTCTAATTCTAATTCTAATTCTAATTCTAATTCTAATTCTAATTCTAATTCTAATTCTAATTCTAATTCTAATTCTAATTCTAATTCTAATTCTAATTCTAATTCTAATTCTAATTCTAATTCTAATTCTAATTCTAATTCTAATTCTAATTCTCTAGTCCCACCACTTCCTCAAGTTAGGAGGATCTTATATTGTCCCGGTCAAAAGGTTGTCCAGTCTATTTTTGAAAATCAATGGAGCACCCACAACTCCAGGAGGCAAGCTATTCCATTGATGAATTGTTCTCAGTGTCAGAAAACTTATCCTTATTTCCAGGTGGGATCTCTCTTTAACAAAGTTTCCACTCCTTAGTTCTTGTCCTGCTCTCTGGGGCTTCGGAGAATAAGCCCATTCTCTTTTCTCGGTGACAGCCCTTCAAGTACTGGAAGACAGCTATCAGGTCACTCTGGACCTACCTCTTCATAGACCAGTTGTCCTTTTTAAAATATTCCCTCCCTATATGGTTTGTTTTTTAAAATATTTTTATCTGATAAAAATCTTCAGAGGAACTGAAAGCCCTTGCAGTCTTGGGAGTCCTAGTGGACAATCACTTAATTATGAGCCAGTAGTGTGATGCAGCTGCCAAAAAAGCCAATATAGTTCTAGACTGCATTAGCAGAGGGATGGAATCAAGATCACGTGAAGTGTTAATACTACTACATTATAATGCCTTGGGAAGGCCACACTTGGAATACTGCATCCAGTTTGGATCGCCACAATGTTAAAAAAAAGATGTTGAGATTCTAGAAAGAGTGCAGAGAAGAGCACAAAAGAGTATTAGGGGACTGGAGGCTAAAACATACGAAGAATGGTTGCAGGAACTGGGCTTGGCTAGTCTGATGAAAAGAAGGTGACATGATGGCGGTCTTCCAATATCTCAGGGGCTGCCACAAAGGAGAGGGAGTCAAGCTTTTCTCCCAAGCACCTGAGGGCAGGACAAGAAGCAATGGGTGGAAACTAACCAAGGAGAGAAGCAACTTAGAGCTAAGGAGACATTTCCTGACAGTTAGAACAATTAATCAGTGGAACAACTGGCCTCCAGAAGTTGTGAATGCTTCAACACTGTAAGTTTTTAAGAGGAGGTTGGACAACCATTTATCTGAAATGGTGTAGGGTTTCCTGCCTGAGCTGGAGGTTGGACTAGAAGACCTCCAAGGTCCCTTCCAACTCTGCTATTATGTTCTGTTCTGTTCAGACTTCCATTGATTAGAACTTTCTCCCCATAGAGTGATCCAGCTATAGTTAATGTTTCTGAAGGTAGACACAGAATCACGAACCATCTTCACTCATTGTGATTTAAAGAAACTTCCCAAACTGTTGCTTGAATTGAATTGAATACTTTATTTGGCCAAGTGTCATTAGACATACAAGCAATTTGTCTCTGTATTTCCATATTCATTTCCACTTTCTAGATGCGATGGCTTAGTTGAGAATTCTAGGTAATCCCATTGTACCTGGGGTGATCAGCCTGAAAAAAACTGGTCTAGATATTTCTGGACCAAACCATAACCTGTGAATGATCAAACAAAGCTTTCCAATCATGGACAGGAGTTCCCAGGTCCCAGAGGTGAAACTCAGGATAAACTCTGGTTTGTTCATGGTTTTTGTCACTGCAACTCTGGAAGCAAAAACTTGCTTTTTATTTGCTCTTTTTTTCCTGAAAGTCTGAGACCATATTATTTTCACAAGACAGAGAACAAAAGAACTTTCGTATAAATTCTGGTTTGGATTAGTTAGTAGAAAAGTATGTGGGATTTGCAATGTTGACTTTAGGAAGCAAAATATCTTGGACTTGACTGGTCTTGCTTCGGTTAAAACTGCTTTTAGTTGGGAACATTTTTCTTCCTGCCTCTTTCCAAAATGCCACCCTTGACATTTAAAACATACCAATACTAGATTGCATTTGCAAAAGTTTTTTTTAACTAAGGTTGAAACCAGTTTCAAAAAGTGGGCTTTCCCGCCACCAGAAAGTTATTTATTTTCAGCCCAATTCTTTTTAGGATAACTTTGAATTTATTGAGGCAGCAGATCAATTGTATAAAATATGCAGTACATATTAGCGAAACTCATCAAAGACTAATTTAGTCTGAACATTGAGATTTATAAAACTTAGGCTCACCAGCCATGGTGTTTAAGTTTGAACTAGGTAAAGGGAGATTCTGGTTTGAGACTATTCTTATCCTTGGAAGTTTACTGGGTGATGTGGGCCAGCTATTCCTTCTCATCCCAATATACCCCATAGTTCAGCTGTGGGGAAAAACTGGGGAAGGAAGTGCTACATATACCTTTTTACAAGGTATATGTAGCACTGGAAGAAAGATGAGGTAATGCAACAAAGGAATAACAACACTAATACACAGTACATTCGTATGCTTTTCCTCCATCTCTTTACATGCCTGCCATTCACCCGATACATCTGAAATTTGCAAATAGTTGGATTTAGCTGGTTTTCCCTCAAAACAGCAATTATTAAACGTGGCTTCCTGCCAGGATTTTTAAATTTTTGGTTACCTGGTCTCGGTTCAGTTCATTAGCCTGCAACTTCACTAGATTCTCACATGGGAACACCACATCCACAAGGAGTCCATAGAGGTAGAAAAGGTAAGTCCACAGTCCCTCCATTGCTTGGAGCTATTGGTGGCTTGTTTTGAGAATCACTCTCTAGAGATACACCTTGTACAGTTCACCTTTGCCCTCAGCTTGTTAAATGTTTAGCCCTCCAGGGTCTAGAGTCCGTTGCTGTGTGTTTTAGACTATGAGTGGAAAGGGAATCCAGAAACATCCTACCAAGCAAGGCCAGGGGGAGGTAGCTGGAAAGCAGACACATGGACGAGGTGCATTTAGCGAGTCCTATAATGTTACAGGTAGGAAGGTAAGATTGAGTTTAGAAAGGGATTTTCTTTAGAAGTGGTTTTGTCCACAATAGAATAGATACAACCTGTACAGTGGTGGGATGCAAATATTTTTACTACCAGTTCTGTGGGCATGACTAGGTGAGAGTGGTTAGGTGGACATGGCCATGTGACTGGGTGGGCATGGCTTTTTTTGGTAGCATCCCCCCCACTGCTCCATATATATATATATATATTTGGCCTTCTGGACCTCAGGCAAGTCACCTGGGAGGCCGTTTTTGCTCTCAGGAGGCTTCCCTGAGGCCCAGGAGGTGAAAAACAGAGCATGGGGGGTGGGGGCTACGCAGTAAGACAGTGAGGGGGATCCCGGCACAGCTGTTCATCAGAAGAGCAGATCGTTGGGAGAAAAAAAAACCAGTTCACCTGAACTGGTAGCTGTTTTCTTACTACCGGTTCACCCGAATGGTATTATTTTTACAACCAGTTCAGTAGAACCAGTAGAATACCACTACTGAAACTGTAACATCAACTCTAAAATAGGCAGATCATATCTAAACCCACTCCCCCTCATCTCAGAACATCTTCAATACTTCTTCCAAACATCTGTTGGACTGGTATGAGTGATGTGACTGGTCTAACTATTGTGGCTTTGTACCAGCCCAGCAATGTCAGGTCTGGTTACTGCCTGTCTAAAGGCTACCCACCCCTGATTAAATTGTGGCAGATAAATGAACATTGACTCATTCTGCTTGTAAAAGTTCCATCCTTGGAGACAGGCAAAGTTGAGTTTGTTGAGATGTTAATTTAGCACATGGACTTACTTACCACTCCATAGTGCTTTAGAGCACTCTCTGGATGGTTTGCACAATGTCAGCAGATTTTCCCCATAATCTGGGTCCTCATTTTACTGACCTTGGAATGGTGAAAGGCTGAGTGAAACTTGAGCCTGTCAGGACTGAACTCCAGGCTATGTGAAGAGTTAAGTTTGCAATATTACATTCTAACCACTGTGTCACCAGGGCTCCAATGATTACATGTTGTCATTACTGTTTTGCATATATACAAATATATTTAAATTTGTTCCATTGTATTTATAATTCAGATCTGATGTTAGACCAGGTTTGATTTGAATACCACAAAGACAACTAGTTAAACTTTGCTTTTTAAAGGCAGAAAAGGCTGGTATTTGCGCTGTGAAACATAGGGATCCACAAATACCTATCATATGTTTCAAACCTATCATGCTTTTTGTATTACTTTTATATTTGCCTTGGGCTCTAAGAAGAGTTATGATGTAGTCAATTTTAATTATTTCAAACACACAGTATTAAGTTGACTTATTAGCACATTTTTGCAAGCTTTTTAGCTTAACAATCTCTTTATCAGGCAAAGGACTGGAGGGGTAGAACAAAGAGGAAAAATCTGTCCCAAAATAGAGAAGAGGGAGAAGCTTTCACTCTATTCCTGGGGACTCTGAGATACAGAGGAAGAGATACGTGGTTGTGTTCTGCCAAAGCTGGCTTGAAATAAGAAACAAGTCAGTTTTAAATGTTTCAATTGAGGCAACATAAATTCTAGCTGTTCAAGACACAACCCTTTGTGTGCTATGCAAAATAATTTATTCATTTATAAATCCTACCTTTATTATTTTTGTAAATAAAGTAGCGAATACATCCAAATACACCTTTCTCCTCCTATTTCCCCCCCAATCACAACCCTGTAGGAAGGTTAGGTTGAGACAAAGAGAGAGTGGGCCAGAGCCAACTTTCATGGCTAAGGCAGGACTTGAACTCAGTCTTTTGCTTTCTAGCCTGGTGCCTTCATCATTAGACCAAGCTAGCTCTCAAAATCATGATGTGGAAATAATAGTAATTGTGCTCACATCTGGTTGGGGAAGACACTTCCCCCCCCCTCCTTCTTTGCACATTCTTACCTCTTGAATTTCAGCCTTCCCAGAAAACTGTCAAAGGGGACTAGTGAAATCTATATATATATATATTTGGTATTACTGTATTGGTCAAAACAGTTGAAACTATTTTTGATCCTTGGAAATCATTTATTGACTGTGAATAACATAAAGAGGGCACCTATTGGGAGCTGAATGTTAGTGATTACTAAAGAATGTGAGTTGGGGGCAGAGATGTATCGTTTGTAGAGATTGGCGAAGGGAACTTGGAGTTGCCCACCTAAAAATACATTTCACCAAGTAATACGGGCAAAGCAAAATTCATTTATTAGATGGATAAAGTCAAATTTATAAAGGCAAATCTATGGATTACATTACTCTTTCCCAGATGGGTTTATTTCTTTAAAACTTGCAAACTTTGCAAGTT
>CM066329.1:53636633-53789133 GCA_033807585.1 Hydrophis major
GCAAACCTGGGAACAAAACAGAAACACAGTTATGTATTATGTAAATACAGTACATGTAGTCCTTGACTTACGACCACAACTGAGTCCAAAATTTCTGTTGTTGAGCGAGACATTCGTTAAGTGAGTTTTGTTCCACTTTTACAACTTTTCTTGCTGTTAAGTAGATAAAAATAAAAATATTTATTAGTGGTAAGGCCATGAGAAGACGGAATGAATTGTAACTAAGGAAGTGAAGTTCAAATATTAGAATTTTTCAACAAATGTGTTTTAAAGACATTCTAGCAGGTTTTTAAAAAAAATTGAGTGTGATTATTGTCACTAGTGTTTCTTTTCTAGGAAAGGGAAAGTGTTTAATTCTCTAAGAATTACAGAAGTTTGTCATAACACTAATTGAAATTTCTGGAAGTAGTGAGTTATACTACTGGTATATCTAGATTTTTATCTGGGTAACTTTGATAATTACAAATGGATTTTTCTCCAAAGTCAGAGTAAAATGATTTCTAATTCCTGTTATATACATTTTACGTTACTCTACACCGAAGAATGTGAAATGGTACTTTTTAAACCTTTGGTTTGATCATATGCCCTATAGTGAATGGATGGCTTTTATATAAAAACTTCCCTGAAAGACGGACTTATTTGGAAAGCAATGATTTGGAAAATTGGCTTTCTTATTTCTTAGATATTTCTTCCTTTTTCTGGCAATGCTAAACTTGTGAGTTACAGTCTCCATAAATGAAACATGCCAGTTTTCTTCCAAAGGTACTTTTTCAAGAGACAACTGGACTTTCTTTTTCTTTCTCTGAAGACTTCTCATCCAAGAAGTTTTGTTAGCTCTGACTGGATGATGAGGAAGTCAGAGCCGACGAAGCTTCTTGGATGAGAAGTGGAAGGTCTTCAAAGAAAAGCCAGAAAGTCCAGTTGGCTCTTGAAAAAGCACCTTTGGGACAACCGTGACCAGGATGACAGAATCTCCAGAGACATTTACCTATTTTCTTGTTTCTGACAGAAAAATCTAGTTAACCATGGCGGAGCTGGAGAACCTCGAGGTGATGATAAAAACCTTGGACTCTCAAACAAGAACATTCACAGTAGAAGGAGAGGTAAGTAAGATTCCCCTAAATTTGGATAACAGCAGGAAAGTGGATGGGGCTGTTGTTTTTATGCCTGAGGTATCTCAACAGTGTATCAGTGCTGCTTTGCAGAACTCACAGTTACCTGTTCTAAGGTAGCAGATTATGAGCAAAAGATCCCTGGGCCTACTTGTTGGTCAGAAAGAAATAAAAAAAAAAAATTCTGGAGGGACTGGTGTGAAGAACAAATGCAGGCCAAAGTGTGAAAAGAGCAGCAGTTAAATATTTAATTCCTCTAGGAAGAAATGATAGCACAAGTGGTCCTCAACTTACGACCACAATTTACCTCCATATTTTTGTTGTTAAGCAAGGCAGTTTGATTTTAACTTTGGATGTCTTAACTTAATTGTAACTGTAAGCTGCCCAGAGTTACCCTATGGCCGTGATGGCAAACTTCTGGCACGCCTGCCCAAAGTGGGACAGGAAGAGCCACGTCGCATGGCGTGCGCGGACTTGTCTGTTTGTCTTCCGGGTTTCTAGCGAGCATGTGTGGGCGACAAACAGCTGTCCTTCGCCCGCGTGCCAGTGCTGATTGTCGGTTGCGCCTGTCCTCCAGAACCGAGAAGTTTGGCTTTTCTGGAGCACAATCCCTTTGCGCATGTGGCAGTGTCCCAGCCTGCGCATGTGTGCTGGCCCGCTGATCGTTAGGCACACATGCATGCTAGAACCCAGAAGTTTGGCTTTTCCAGAGCGTGGCCCTGATGAGCAGATACGCGCACAACATTTCTGCATGACCTTTTTGGCACTCGGTGCGGAAAAGGTTCGCCATCATTGCCCTGTGGTAAGATGGCGGTCAGGAAATATGTATGTACGATGTATGAAGTATGTATATTATACATATATATATGCATATATGTATGTATATGTATATTTATTATATATATATATACATATATATATATATATATATATATATATATATATATATATACATACATACATGTATATTATATATAATACTTATAATACATAAGTATGTATATTACATGTATATATGTATATATAATATGTATATTTTATATATATATGTATATGTATACGTATATGTATATACACACATATATACATACATATACATACATACACACGCACACATGTGCTGACCAGTAAATTAAATTTAATAAATACATATTTACTGATGACTAGCAAATCTGGTCTTGGATAGATTTAATCTGAGCTTCCTTTGCCCCACCCAAATCCTGACAATCTTCAAGACATCTGCGACATTTCATTGACATTGTAGATGCCCACAGCTGGATGAGTTTCTGGCCCTTGCGTTTCTCCTCCCTCTCCTCTTTGCCTCCTTCCCTCTGTGTATATTGTCACTTGTGTTTAAGATTGCAGTGTGCTGCCTCTGTTGAGGTAATTCCCCGTTAGGAGAATGAGCGCACACAGGGAGACGTAGTGAGAGTAATGAAGAATAACACACAAACAGCACACAGATACACTGTATAGTAAAATCTCTTGTTAATAAACTCAGTCCCATTATCAGTAACTAAAGTAATTACTCCTCATTTTTCTCTGAGCAAATCTTAGCCAGTTAAAGAAACATAGCAGGCACCTCCCAAACTGGGTTTCTTAGGACCAATTATGTCAACAAAAACAACCTCTAAAGGTTCTTTGGTCTTAAACCCATTCAGTCTTTTTGCTGGAGTAACCTTGCTTTTATCCTGGCTATAGGCATTACAGTTTAAATACTTGCTACAGGGCTTCAATTTTACTCCCTCTGACAATTTAATAGTTTGTTTGAGCATTTTGAAATTAATGTACCCCAGACGTCTATGTAGTAAATGTATACATTCATCATGTGGCTTAACATTGTTATAAACCGAGTTAGCCATCTTCAACTGGTCATCATGTATCACATATAAATCATTCTCTAAAGTAGCAGTAACACTTTTACCCTCTTTCTCTATTATATAATTATCTCCCCTAAAGGTTACTACATAACCAATATTAACTAAAGCCCTTACTGAAAAATTAAATTTCAGTTTAGGTACATATAATATAGTTAAATGTTCATTTACACAAGAACAATATGTAGGGTTTTCTGGTTTCGCGTGGCTTTGGGGCAGCAGGAATTCGCGACAGCTCGCGATTCCTGCTGTGCTAGCCGCCGAGGTACCCCTGATCCAGATGGGTCAGGGGGATATGGCTGCCCTGTAGGGACAGCTGAAGAGAGAGGGGAGTCGGATAGGGGGTTGGGGGTGTCGCAGACCCCCTCCTCCTCCGGAAAAACCCCTTTTTCCCAAGGCGGTGGAGCGGCGGTCAGCAATGGCCGCCACAAAGAAGCCAGCAACCGGGTAAGATTGCGCTGGAGGAAGTAAGAAGAGTGAAAGTGCTGTCTGAGCCGGGTCAAGTAACATCTTTAAAATTGGTTGGAACTGAGCTGTTTGAATTGCTGGAGGATACATTGTATCCCTAAGAAGATCGAAAGCTGCGGAGAAGCTGTTAAAGGGAACTTTTTTTTTTCTTCACTCTCCCACCCCATGGAAACAGCAGATATGTTTGGACATATTGGACATTGAAAGTGAATTGTTTTGAGAGTTGAAGCTAAGGGACAAAAGGGTTTTTGGACATTGAAAAACTTAAGAAATTGGAAAACCCTTGTTGGAGGTATGGATTTCTGATTATTTAAAATTGATATTGCAAGTGGGAAGGGAGAGGAAAAAAAATTGGAGCAGAAGCTGAAAAAGGAGGAGATTGCCTAGAATCCCAAAGAAAGGTATGTGGTAATTGGACCTCTTTGATTAAACATTAACCCCAGAAAGAGAAAGAGAAGAAGGAAGAAAAGTATTAATTTTTGGATTTTTTTTTTTGAATTATTCTTGATTAAAAATATTTGTGGTTGTTTTGGGAAAAGTTTCTTCTTTCATAATGGCATCGCTTGTGGATGAACTAAAGACTGAATATCAAAAATATAAAAAAGAAGATACTTTGGGCACTTTGTTTCAATTCTTAGAAATGGCGTTATGTACTTATGAAAAGTTGACTACGCAGCAGAAGGACTGGGACAGAGAAGAAGAGGAAGAAGAAGCCATCTTTGATGAACAATGGGTTCTTTCCGGGGAGGAGGAGAAAAAGGATAAGAAAAAGGGGATTTTAAGAATTATAAAAACAACCAAAGAAGAGAAAAATGAGCGGAAAGGTGGAGGCAAGGTTAGAAAGCAAAGGAAAGGGAGTAAGAAAAGAGAGGAGGAAAGACAAAGGGGTAAAAAGGGCAAGGAGAAGAATAAGCAAGAGAGAAAGGGGGGGGAGGAGAAGCCTCAATGGGGGGAAGCAAGATCTAAAGAAAAAAAGTTTATTCAGAGACAATGGGTGAATTTAATTTAGGATAAAAGAGGGATTCTGGAGGGTACATAAGATTGTGTTTTTTATATGTGTATTTAGAGTATAAAATTCATTGTGTAATTTTAGAATCTTTTAAACAGAATCCCCCCAAAAAATTGTTATATGAAGTACTTTTAAGTTAGGGTAATGAGTTATAGAAGTTACTCCAATTGGTGTATAGGAGAAGTATAATAAAAGAAAAAAGATGAATGGATAGTTGGAAATAGAACAGACAAAGAATATTATTGAAAATGGTAATAAGATATGAAAGGATATATAAAGGTTTTGTTATGTTTTTTTTTCTTTTTTGGATGTTGTATATTGAAAAAAGGCAAAAAAAAATTTTAATTAATAAGAAATAATTTGGATGAAAAGGAGAAGTTGGGATAAGATATGAAGTTAAATAGACAAAGTATTGATACTATAATTTGGGATTGTTATGTTCTATTGGTTTTCTTCTTTTATTATTTTTTCTTAGAAAAGAACTTATAAGCTGTTATGCTTTGTGCATTGTTTATATAAAATTGATAAAAATGGTTTATATATATAATATAAAAAAGAAAATGATAATCAGATATGGAAGGATATATAAAGTGAATATGATGTTTGAATTTGTGTCTGTGTGAAGAGTTTCAACCCGGGATCAGACAACCTTCAGAAAAGATCTTTTAGTTTTGTTTTTCTGTAAAATTAATAAAATTTGTTTAAAAAACAAACAAACAAACAACGGGCCCCTGAATCACCCCAGGGGTTATGAAACAGAGTGGAAGACTTTGCACCCCATCGTTACCTTTTAGATATTACCTGATTTGTTTTAATCAATTCTTATGATTTATAATTGTATAATTATGATCCATGACTTATCACTGTTGCTTGTATGTACACTGAGAGCTTGTGCACCTGAGACAAATTCCTTCTGCATCCAATCACATTTGGCCAATAAAGAACTATTCTATTCTAAAAAAAAAAAAAAAGAACAATATGCAGTACCTTCACCAGACACTTTCATCTTCCATCCATTTGCCAGTGATACATGTTGTTTACTCGTGGACATCTTTACAAACCTCTTTCTATCTTTAGAAATGCACTGTGATGCTCCACTATCAACAACCCACAAATCATGGTTTACAGTTGAATTGCTAGACGTAGCTAAAGTAATATTCTTTTGGTGATTACCAGTATTCTGTCGTTTTCCCTTCTTATAGAATTTATCTATATGTCCCCTAGCCCCACAAGAAAAACATTTCCTAACAGTATAGGCAGTTGAACACAAATCCACTTCTTGTGGTTGTTCCTTTCTCAATTGGTCCCTATCCAGTCGTCTTCTTGCTTCTTCTAACAACCTTTTGGTTATGTCAGTCAATGTCAGTTTATCTCTGGGCAGGATTTCCAGTGAAGATACATAATCATCATAACTGTCATCCAATGATGAAAGAATGACGTAAACTTGATGCAGCTCTGAAAGTATCAGTTCCTTTTCATGTAGCTCTTGAAAAGTTCTTTTCATGAAGTTCAAATGAGCTAACATATCTCCACCTTTCAGAAGACGTGCTCTATACAGTTTACGTGTAAGATGTATGTGTGCACCTACACTGTCACGAACATAAATCCCCTTCAAATTCTCCCAGCACCTAGCAGCAGACTCTTCTCCATGAATATGGACTAGCTGCTGGTCATTCAGTGTTAGTCTAATTATATCAAGAGCTCTTTCGTTGTTCTGTTTAAAGTCAGCAAGCTTCTTGGCATCATCCTCATTAGCTGGATCCCAAGCATTTACATCCGGGGGGAGGGGTCTTGAACTACATTCCATAACCCTTCTCTACACAGAAGTAGACTGCACTTCATAGACCAGGAAACAGTTTGTTCCATCCAACCGGGTTATCAGTGACAGACTTGTTGAAGTGTCTTGTGCCATCTTTACCAGGACAGTAAACCACAATTAAACAATAAACAGCTGTCTATATACAGTACCGTGCATTCATACCAACTCAGTTATCTGAGCCTGGTATGGCCTGGGCCCATAACCAGTGTGAGGTAATTCCTCATTAGGAGAATGAGCGCACACAGGGAGACATAGTGAGAGTGGAGAAGAATAACACACAAACAGCACACAGATACACTGTATTGTAAAATGTAGGTTTTTACTTCCAATAAACCTTTAAGCAAAGTCCAAACAACTAGTCCAAGTCATTCACAGTTAAAGCAGTCAGTTTTCAGTCCAGAGATAATCCAAATAACAAAGTCCAGTATCAAAAACAGTTCAGTAACAGACTTACATCAACGATCAGCAACAGTCAATAGGAGGAACGGCAACACTCTCAGCAACAACAGAACAACCCAGGTTTCTGGCTCCATCTTATGGTTGTTTGAGGAACCATACCCAATTAGAATTTTAGCATTTCCTTAAAGAGACAGTATTAAAATGTCTATCCTGGTTTATATATTTTCCAACCCAACTATTAGGTGACTTACATTCCTAACAGCCCCTTTGCAGAATGGAGGAACTTCCTTCATTGTTCGGGCTTTCCTAAGCAGGTGCCATAGAGAGGGCAGGTTCTGGTGAAGTAATAATGGGAAGAGAGTTTCCTCCGGGTGGGTTTTGTTTTTCCACCAGTTTTCCTTTTGCTCCGTAGATCACCGTGAAAGAGTTCAAGGAGCACATAGCAGGCTCAGTCAACATTCCCTCCGAAAAACAGCGCCTCATCTATCAAGGGAGAGTCCTACAAGATGACAAGAAGTTGAAAGAATACAGTGAGTCGGGAACCAAGGGAAGGTTTGGGGGGGGGGGTTGAAGTGAATGGGGGAGTGGGGGGAGTTGGGAGACAGGGGGGGGTTATGACCCAGGGTACGGCCAAGTTCACACTGGGAAAAACTCCCGAAATGTTAGCATTTTGCTTGCATAAAGGCTGCCCAGGAATGAAATTCATATTTTGCACAAGGTTCTCACTCCTGAGTTATTTTGCCAGAGACTCAAAACCGCTGAGTTGAGTTGCAAAATGGCTGGAATGAAAGTTTGGAATTGGCCTTGAGACATTCAGGTTGGGAAATAAAGTAGTTGCCTCTTTCTTTACCAATTGTTTTCCTGCTAGTTGTACATGCATGCATGTTTGGAAATCTATGTATGCCTTGTACATCTTATATGTACATACATTATGTATTACAACATAATAATAGTAATATACAGTATATTACATTATTTATTACATTACATTACAGTGTACTGTGATGACCCAGAGTGTAACACAAATGGAACAAAATCCAAAACGTAAATAAATGTCCTTTAATGCCTCCATCTGTTCAATAATACTCGGAGATAAAACATACTGAAAAATAGTCTTCAAAAGAAAGCAAAACAGTCCGAACTTAATGAGCAGATAGAGGTGAAATAAAAAAACCAAACTACAATGATGAAATTTCCACAATGGAACAGGAGAAGTGTTTACCAAATTCAAGGAGATAACAAGGCACAATCTATTGGAAGGACGCCAACCAAGATAACTTCAGATCAAAATAAAACACGCTTTGTTTCCAGTGTTTGCCAGTATGCAGGTCCAAACTCGTATGCAGTTCTCACGCCTGCATCCCATGAAGAGGATCAAGGCCCCCTCCTCCCGAGGAGACCACATCTCTCCCTTATTCTCTCCTCCCTGCATGCCCTAGGATGGAAAGGGGATGGGCCTGGGTCCTCTTCTGACTGCTCAGCCGGCCTCTGCCTTTCCCCAGTCTCCTCCACAACCTCTGGAGCCACACTTCAGCAGCAGAATCATCAGAGAAGCCATAGAGATAGAAAAACGCCCACACAGCATGAATAAACGAGATGATGCCTCCCGCCTACCAGCCATTTGGAAACCCGCCCTCATGAACAGACGCGTACCTAACATGAAGAATAAAACCACACCCACACCCCTGAGAGCCACACAAGATGCCACCACCACACTTCCATGTAGAAAGCAGACTCACACCCACACAGAAGATGAAACACGACCACGGACCAGAAGCCGCACTGCAGCTGCATCACTACCCACTTCAAACCCCTCTGAGCCATACATGAAGCGAACTGACCTCCACCATGAAGATGCAGTACGACCACGAACTCGAAGCCAAACAGCAAGATCACAGCTCACCAGCTCAAACCCTCCAGCAACTAAGACTAACCTGAGCACAATCAAGCCCCCACCTGAACAGAACACGCCTCCAGCCAATCAGAACACAGCCAACCCCCCAACCAATGAGAACACAGCCAAACCCCCAACCAATGAGAACACACCCCCACCCAATCAGAACACAGCCAAGCCCCCACCCAATCAAGTCACACCCCCACTAGCAGTTAAAAGAAAGAAGCAGCTGCAAGCTCACATCACTCTGAGAAGCACAGAGCTGAAGACCAAGCCTGAAGATGATGAATGAGACTTCATCGAAACGTTGCCTAAATCCTTCCAATTTTACGCGGGAGAAAACCCGAATAACCAAAGATCCACATACAAATACCCGCGAGAACCTCAGAAAACATATATATATACACACACACACACACACACACACACATATATACACACACATGCACATATACATACATACATACATACATATATATATATATGGCATTCAGCTTTGTTCGGGTATTTTCCCACGTCATTGTAGTTGTGCTTTTAAAGTTGTAGCAACGTTTCGGCAGAATCTCATTTGCCATCATCAGGCTTCTGTTGATGGCAGATGAGATTCTGCCGAAACGTTGCAACAAACTTTAAAAGCACAACTACAATGACGTGGGAAAATACCCGAACAAAGCTGAATGCCATACATGTAAGTACCCGCGAAAACTTAAGAAAACACACACGCACACGCACACATACACACACACACTAATTTTAACTAAAAAAACTTGCTAGAAAAAAAAGAAGCTGAAAAACAGGCAAGCGATTTAAGTCATTCTTGAGGCCTGACTTTTCTTATGGGAAAGAAGCAGTCTTGGTCATGCTTGTCAATGATCTATAGCAATAGCACTTAGACTTATATACCGCTTCACAGCGCTTTACAGCCCTCTCTAAGCAGTTCTACAGTCTGCCTATTGCTCCCCCAACAATCTGTGACCTCATTTTACCGACCTCGGAAGGATGGATGGCCGAGTCAGCTTGGAGCCTGGTGAGATTCGAACTGTCAAATTGCAGCCAGTCGAAATTGCCTGTAATATTGCATTCTAACCACTGCGCCACCGCAGCTCTGGCAAGAACAGAATAACAAAGAGTTGGAAGGGACCTTGGAGGTCTTCTAGTCCAACCCCCCTGCTCAGGCAGGAAACCCTTTCGCATTTCAGACAAATGCTTGTCCAGTCTCTTCTTAAAAACTTCCGGTTGCTTTAATTCAAGGCTTCAAAGGCAGCCAGACTTGGAATGAGAACTCTACAAGGAAATCTGATCACGTATCCCGGTTTGTTTGTTTGTTTGTTTTTGCAGATGTTGGAGGCAAAGTCATCCACTTGGTGGAACGCGCACCTCCCCAGACTCAGTCGCCCTCCTCGGGGGGGCCTTCAGGAGCAGGCTTGTCCTCTACCCCTCACAACAACACGGGACCCCGGGGCTCAGGTTCCACTGTCCATGACCGCAACGCCAACAGTTACGTTATGGTGGGAACCTTCAACTTACCAGTAAGCATTATGGACCCACAGCCACCCACACAAGTGAGTTTTAGCCAGAGAGCTGCTCCCGCTGTGGGGCGAGGGGAAGTATTCGGTCTCCCCCCCCCCATGCTTTCTCCCCTTCCTGTTAATAAAAGGAGAAGGGAACTTGCTTGTACGCTACTACATGGTAGTGGGGAGCTGGCGGTGGGGTGCTTCAAGTGGCTTTGGGTTCCTCCCTTCTGCCTTTGCCCAGAGTGGGGTCAGTGTCAGCTGTTCCTGAAAAATGTCATTCCTGACTTGGAAGGGTGTGTTGTGAACAACGTGATAACAACCAGAACAGAAGTCTCACTTTCCCTTCTGTTTTGCCTGTCTTTGGGATTACTGTGTGTGCTACGGACAGAGAGGAAGAGGATTTGAAACACACATGGGGCCTTCCTTCCTGTCGCATGGGAGATCTAAAACCAAATACAGGTAGTCCTCGGCTTACGACTGCCATTGAGCCCAACATTTCTGTGGCTCAGCGTGAGGCATTTCGTTGAGGGAGTTTTTGCCCCATCTTACGCCTTTCATTGTTAAGCGCTTGAATCGCTGCAGTTGTTAAGTTAGTAACGTGTTTGTGTGTGTGTGTGAAGTCAACCTGGTTTCCCTGTGGACTTCGCTGCTTGGAAGGTTTGCCAAAGGGGATGGCACTGCCGCCGTCCTAAATGTGAGTCAGTTGTCAAGTGTCTGAATTTTGATGAAGCGATCGATCGTTGGGTTGAGAAATAGTTGTTTGGTGAATTTGGAATTTTTGCCCCGTTTTATGACTTTCCTTCTCCTGACCACCGGTGCAGTTGTTAAACGAGTTGCATGGTTGTGAAGTGAACCTGGTTTTCCCCCATTGAACTTTGCTGCTGAGAAGATTTGCAAAAGGGGATCGCATGATCCCGGGACACTGCCGCCGTCATAAACGTGACTCAGCTGTCAAAGCATCTTGAGTCAGAAGTTGGTATTCAGCAGGTTCTGACCAGTTCTGGAGAACTGGCAGTGGAAATTTTGAGTAGTTTGGAGAACCGCCAAATACCACCTCTGACTGGAGATTTGACAACATCCTTCCCCTGCCACGCCCACCAAACCATGCCCACAGAACCCCACCACTGATCTGAATGTAAATTACATGACCATTGGGGAGGCTGCAACGATCCCAAGTGTGAAAAACAATCCGAAGTCATTATTTTCAGCGCCGTTGTAACTTCGAATGTCACTAAATAGCAACAGCATTTAGACTTATATACCACTTTCCAGTGCTTTCCAGCCCTCTCTAAGCCGTTTACAGAGTCAGGGTCAGCTGTGGAAGTCATACTGAGACCAGATGCTCCCACACTGCCACATTTTGAGTCTGGGAAAGTGGGAACGGGAAATTTCTTGGAGTGTACGTAGTTAGACATAATAACATTCCTTTTCTAATTCAAGGTCATGTTATTTTTGCACGTAAGTGAGAGGAAGTCTCAAATTGGGACGGGTGGTGATTGGGGCATGTGATGCGATGATGGGTGCAGGGGATGGATTTGTAGTTTTTACTTATTGCAAGGAAGCCCGGAACTATCAGAATCGAGATTCCCCAGTTGTGCCAGTTTACTATCCAAATAAACTTTTGAGAAGATGTCTGTCTCGGAGTTATTAGTTGGAGTGGAGGTTTGCTGGAACTCTGATAATCAGCCTATTGTCCCAACAATCTGGGTCCTCATTTTACTCACCTTGGAAGGATGGAAGGCTGAGTCCACCTTGAGCCTGGTGAGATTCAAACTGCCAAATTGTAGTCAGTTGGCAATCAGCAGAAGTAGCCTGCAGTACTGCATTCCAACCACTGCGCCACCGCGGCTCATAAATGAACTCTTGTCAGCCGAGGACTACTTATATTTATCCAGACCAAGGAATGACAATCCCTTGGGGGTGGAAGCTGCACTTCCCTCCCTCGGGAAAAGGGCATATATTTACTTACAGAATGGCAAGCAAAGCAGGTATTGCGAGAGCCTTTCCTGAAATTACACAGCCTTGTTAATATGCTTTGAATAATAAAACATTTAGGGATGTTTAGCGTTTGAGCTGCATGCTTGAGGATCTACATTTCTGAGAGTGTCCAATTTGGAACTCAGCCCCTCTTGAAATCAGTGCAATTTACCTCATGTTAGAGTTCAGCCTAAGAATTCTGCGCCATCTTTTCAGAAACATGTTTCTAATTATTCATTTGTGGCGTGCGTGGAATTTTTTTTTTTTTTTTTAAAGAAAAAGAAACAAAAATTGGCTAAAGTTTTCTAAGTGGCCTCGCTGGAAGTCATGATTTGTTCCTTTTTTGTTGTTATTATTGCTCATTGTTACTTCTTTTTACTCCTGCACCTATGTGATTTGGGAAGTTGTTGGACTGGTAAGCATAAACATGTTCTCAAGAGTGCACACTCACATCTGAACGGTGTATCGAAAATCATGTTTTCTGCAACATAAAGAGAGTCATGGCATTATTTTTTAGCATTATTTTTCAAGTGATGTATAGTTTCAAGAATCTTACCACGCTGGGTGGGGAGCAACCTTGGATGATGTGGCTATGTGATCTGCTGGGTTGTGGTTGTGGTTTGTTTTTTTGTTTACCTTCTTTTCTGCTCTGTTTTGTTCTTTTCTCCTGCACACCTACCTTGTGTTTTTTTTTTTTTGTTGGTCCTTTTAATTTTTTTCTCTGTCTATTTCTCACTCCCTGCTTTCCAAAGAACGATGGATCGTCTGTGGACGTTCATATAAATATGGACCAGGCTCCTATTCAGGTACAAGTGGGTTGGGAAGGACAGAATTTAATGTTAACATTGATGGGTTTATTTTAATATGTGGGCATAACCAAGACTCTTTGACTGTAGCATGATGTAAGGAGATCCGATTGATTGACAGGCCACTTAGATTGTTATTCGACTTCAAGAAAATCTCTCCCCCGCTTTTTTTTTTCTAACACAAAGTTTATTTATTGAAATGTTTTGGTCGCCACAATGGAAAAAAGATGGAAAGAATGCAGAGAAACAGCAAAGATGATTAGGGGGCTGAAGGCTAAAACATAGAAAGAAATACTAAAATCCAAGAAAGAAATACTTAGACTCTTGTAATTAGAGAAAAGATCTCTTTTACTGGAAGTTAAGTGGTAGCAACGAGAGAATTCTGAATCTGAGGAAATAGGCACGCACATCACATATATCAAGGGATTGAAATGTTCCCACCCCCAATAGTTCAAACGGTTCTTCCAGTTAAAAGTTGTGAACCTCATCATGTGGAAGTCTTCAGGTGGTTATGATTAGTTGACCTTGGCTTATTCAGATAAAGGTTTGCAGTTGCGCAGAGAAGAGAAAGCTAAGCAAGAAATAGAAACCCTCCACAGTTTATACAACATTAGTTATTAACACCTCCAGCTCACTTCCCATACTTTTCCCCCTTTCACCCCCCCGTTACTCATGACAGCCAGAAAGAAGCAAAGCAAAGGAAGAAGATCTTGAAGGCTGACAAAATGGTCGCAGAAATTGGTTATGTCTAGTTTGATTAAAAGAAGGACTAGGGGTGACATGACAGCAGTGTTCCCAATATCTCAGGGCCTGCCACGAAGAAGAGGGAGTCAAGCTATTCTCCAAAGCACCTGAATTTAACTAATCCAACATTCTCTCCAGAGTCCCAAAGATGCTTTTTTTTTTTTTTTTTTTCAAGAGGCAACGGACTTTCTGGTTTTTTTTCCAAGAAGCTTCTTCAGCTCTGACTGGATGGTGGGGAATGGAAGGATTTATCCACCATCCAGTCAGAGCTGAGGAAGCTTCTGGGAAGAGAAGCGAAACGTACTCAAAAGAAAAAAACAAAAACAGAAAAGTCCAGTTGTCTCTTGAAAAAAACACCTTTGGGACAACCATGATTTGAATGACTGAGAAATCTCCATAGATGTTCTGCCCAGGGGCCATTTTGATCAGTGGCTGCTACTTTATGAAGAAGATTAGTTCTACCCAATCATGTCTGTAGCCATCATTCTGGAGGATTGTACTCTACAGGTGCCAGATTCGGGATCTTGCATTGGAGATCTTCTGTGTTCCTTAGGAAAAAAAAACGGCAGAAAAATTGAAGCACCTTTTTTTTTTTTTTTCATTTTTTTAAAGAAAGGAGTTGAGGACTGTTCATACCAATCCTTTCCCAAGTTGGTGCCCTCCCGATGCAGCTTCTGTTGAGTTCCCTCCAGACACGATGGCGAGTGGACATGATAGTAGGCTGTTGGTCCAGCTCATCTGAAGTATTCCTACTTGGGCTAGATGTCTCGTAGAGTTGATGTACTTACAGGGCCAGTCAGATATCAGCAGAGGGACCTAGGACTGAATCTCAGCGTGAGAAATTAAGAGAAAGGAACCCAAAGTTAGGAAGGCTCCCAATGTGGAAAATATTTGCAGTTCTTCAGGGATAGAAAATAAGTCTTTTTCTCTGCATCCTAAAGAACTTCAAGGAGGAACTTCAATGGACCTGAGATGGGGCAAACTGGGATATAGAAAGCTTGATGTCGCCTTACTTTAATGATCTTATCTCCCTTGTCTGCCTCTTCTGTTAGACCAGGGGGTCCCCAAATGTGGCAACTTTAAGACTTGTGGACTTCAACTCCCAGAATTCCTCAGACAGCATAGCTGTCTGAGGAATTCTGGGAGTTGAAGTCCACAAGTCTTAAAGTTGCCATGTTTGGAGGCTTCTGCACTCGACACAGAGGTTTTGTTTTAGTAGCACCTTGGGTTCTTCCTGCCCAAGAGCTTAGCAGAGCCTTCATGGCTACAGGAAACAAACCTTGGCTCAAGGGACCAAGTAAGTAGAAAAGCATGCAGTCAAAACTGAAGAGGAAGTGGGATGCCCACAGGTTTGGAAATTGAGTGTGGGCTGAGGGGATTCAACATGGCGAGGACAGGAAGGCCTGGACATGGCCTTAAGGAAATCCAAGAAATGGGAAGAGTTGGTTTTAACCCAAGGAGGGATCTGCAAGGAAGGAGGAATTCTGATTCAGGGAAAAGAGGCCCCCTCAGGCCCCCTTCTCATAACAGGCATTTCCTTCCCCCTCACAGAGTGAACCTCGTGTCCGTCTGGTTATGGCCCAGCATATGTTACGGGACATTCAAGGTATCCTGAACCGACTAGAGGTGAGCCAATTTCTAACCCCGAAGGAACCCGAAGCAGGAATGTAGAATCGCTGCCTGGAAACTCCTTCCCAGGCCCCTGGAAATCACCTGTCCCCCCATTTTTCTCCAGGGTAACACCAGTGACCACGCTGGTGCGGGACCCGAGGATATGCCATCTGCCAGCCTGACCGAAAGGGAACCGATGACGGGCACCGAATCGGAGCCCCCCCAGGAGCCCACGCCAGCAGAGGAAACGCCGCCCTCTGGGAGTGAGCCACCCCCTGGGGCCGAAGCAGCTGCCCCCAAGTAAGAAGGCTTCCCCCACCCACCAAAGAGATGTCAAGGGCTCTCTTGGGAGGCTACGAGGAGCCCCCCCCCTCTTTCAAACCATCCTGGTGCCAACAGATCAGAGTGGGTAGGGAACTGTGGGTGGGAACCATAGAGGTGGGCTGTGCCAAAGTGGTAGAAGGGTAACCTCAAGGAGCTGCAGGGATACTGGCTGTTTCCCAGAGGAGTCAAGGGGCAGTCAGTTACTGAGCAAGATGGCGAGGGTCCTTCTCTGTTCCCCTAGCCACCCGTCCCCTGGAGAGTATGTGGAGATTCTGGGCGAGCTTCGTGGGTTGGAAAGCAGACTCCAGCCTTTCCTGCAGAGATACGAGGAGGTCCTGGGAACTGCTGGCACCGCCGACTACAACAACAACGTAAGAGAAGTCTGGTTCTCAAAAAACCAGACTTGACCTCTAACCTAGGAAGCTACTTTTTCACCCCTTATTTCTGCCTTTGCTGGGATCTGAAATTGGGTCGGTGTTTTTTTTTACATCCGAACTCTTTGATTTATCGTTAAAAATATTCTTTCGATGTACATGCTCGGGCCTCGAGTCCTTCGGTTGAAGATGTAGGCTTCCAGAGGCCTTGGTTCTGGGCTCGGTTCTGCCGTCCCATTTGTGTCGGAGCCACCATTTCAAGCGCTTCCGGGTTGAAAGGATTAGCCGGTGACATCACTGTCGCCCGGGGGAAACCATTGTGGGGTGTGTGTGTCTCTTTTCATGTCCCTATCAAGGAGCTGGAGCAAGTGACGGGGAGCTCACCCCCTCAGCCTCACTTGGGTCTCAAACGTGGGCTTGCTAGCCTCCAACCCAGCATCCCAACCATCCGAGCTCTGGGCTCCTTTTCTGGGCTCAATAGTTCTTTGATCTGGCCTAGCAAGGTTTTGGGGTGATTTTTTTTTTTTTTTAAAGGCTTGGTGACACCCCTGCTTCGTTTTATTCAAATGTCCTGTTTTTCTTTGGCCAGACGGAAGGGCGTGAAGAGGACCAACGCATTATCAACTTGGTGGGGGAGTCTCTGCGCCTTCTGGGTAACACCTTTGTAGCCCTCTCGGACTTGCGCTGCAATCTCTCCTGCAACGCCCCCCGCCATCTCCATGTGGTGCGGCCGATGTCCCATTACACAGCTCCCATGGTCCTGCAGCAAGCTGCCATCCCCATCCAGGTGAGGCCTCGGCCTGGAAGAAACCAGGTTGGGATACCTTTCCTCAAACCCCGGGAATGACTTGGGCCACAGCTCTGGTTTTCCGAGGCTGGGCGAAGAGCGCTCAGCACGAGGGAGCATGCAGAAGACAACTCTCTTTCTTCTCCTCCTCCTCCATGTTCTTGCTTCAGATTAACGTTGGAACCACCGTCACCATGACAGGCAATGGTGGCCGCACCGTCCAGACCAACTTGGAAGGCTCTGCTGCTGCTGCTGCTGCTGCTGCTGCCCAGGCCCCTCCCACAGCCCAGCCTCGCAGTTCCAGCCCCGTGGAGTCAACCCAACCCTCTGAAGGCTCGCCTCCTTCCCTCTCCCCGGGGGTCACCCCTATCCTGCCTCAGGCCTCCCAAACAGGGCACCCCCGTGTCATCCGTATTTCACATCAGACGGTCGAGCCTGTGGTTATGATGCACATGAATATACAGGGTGAGTTTGGGCTGTTTTTGAAAGTTGTACTCATAAAAAAAAATACTTGTAGCTCAGGGTTGAACTGGGGGTTTTTTGGGGCTCTCTGAGCTTGGTGATTTTCTTGCAGACGTTTCAATACCCAACTAGGTAACATCATCAGTGCTAGAATGGAATGGCGTTTGGTCTCTGTTTATATAACAGTGACTTGCCCTGTCAGTGTTATGTGTTGCCTTGTATTCTTTGAACTAACAAGTCCCTTGAAGGTGGTCTATGGCTGGATTCTGACCAATTGTGTACAGGTTGTTGGGAGGGTAGCATGGGGATAAAATGCTGAAATCCGCAGAAGTAAAAATGGGACCCAAATACAATAATTTTTTTATTTTGTTTAACACAGTCAGATTCAATAATTCCGTCAAAATGTTAAGCGTTATTTTAGTATTTTTTTCCTACATGGTGGTCCCATAATTTAAGTCGACCCCAAAAAGTGGAACCAAAGCTATACAGGCAGCCCTCGACTTACAACAGTTCATTTAGTGACCATTCAAAGTTACAACGGCACTGAAAAAAGGGACTGATGACCAGACGTGGTCTTCAGCAGATTCTGACCAGTTCTGGAGAACCGGTAGTGAAAATTTTGAGTAGTTTGGAGAGAACCGGCAAATCCCACCTCTGACTGGAGATTTTACAGTATCCTTCCCCTGCCATGCCCAAAGAACCAGTAGTAAAAAAAATTGAATCCTACCACTGCTGATGACCGTTTTTCACAATTACAACCTTATGTAGCATCCCCAAGGTCACCTCATCAAAACTCAGGTGCTTGCCAACTGATTTCATCCTTACGACCGTTGCTGTGTCCTGAGGCGATGTGATATATCCTCTTTTTGCGACCTCCTGGCAAACAAAAAGTCAATGGGGAAGCCCAATTCACTTAACAACTATGGTTGCCAATTTCTCGACTGCAGGGATGCACTTAACAACTATGGCAAGAAAGGGGGTAAAAATAAGGCAAACTTAACCAACGTTTCACTTCACAACAGTAATTTAGGGGCTCGATTGCGGTCATAACTCAAAAGACTACCTGTATTGTTACAGGATGGGTCGGGGGGAAGGAGAGGTGCTCTGCCTCTTCACTTCTCGGCATCTTAAAAAAGATCAGCTTGCTAGATTTTGATTAAAGTCGTGTTATTTGAGGGGGGGGGGAACGCGCGCCATACGCTTAAAAAATTTGGGGGGGGGGGCAAATGTTACCTGAAGTGAAATCCTGACCATCCAGAGAAAGAGAACAGGGGGAGAGAAATCAATCTACAATGTGGAGAGGCCTCTCATTTTTGAGGTCCACTTCCTTTTCTCCCTCTTTAGACTCCAGCTCCCAGTTGGGCAGCGGCAGTGCCGGCGGAATGCCACCGATGGGGCCAGCTGGTTCAACCGGACACTCCCAAGGGATGGGTAAGGAAAATGGCTCCCATCGATCCAGGGGAAGGCCAACCGCTCTGGCTGTGGGGTTTTCCCCATTTCCGGCCCTGTTGATTTCTCCTGGTTCTGTTATTGCTCCTCTGCAGGTAGTGGTGCCCACATGCCCCTACCCAGCCTCCCACCGGAGTTCATGCAGGCCATGGCCCACCAGATAACGCAACAAGCCATGGCAGCTGCGGCCTCAGCAGCTACAGGTAAGCCAGCCAAGAAGCACATAGATAAAGTACAATGGTTGGATTCAAATAAGTTAACCAGTTTTCCCAAGGTCAGGTTGGCTATCGTGGAAGGCCTGGCCAGTCCTCCAGCTATGCTGCACACATAGGACGAGCCTCCTGTGATAGCCAACCTGACCCTGGGCGAACCGGTTGTTAAATTACACACACACACACACTGCTATCAAAGTGGATCCTGGGTGCTGCAATGCAATGGAGAAACGGTCAATGGAGTGGCCAAGGTCAGCTAATCATAACCACCTGAAGACGTCCACATGATGAGGTTCACAACTTTTAACTGGAAGAACCATTTGAACTATTGGGGGTGGGAACATTTCAATCCCTTGATATATGTGATGTACGTGCCTATTTCCTCAGATTCAGAATTCTCTCGTTGCTACTACTGTTTGGCCATGAAAAAAATCATGTCTCAAATATATTTGATATATATAAATATATTTGGCCGGAAATTTGGCCATATGAAAGTTTCTTGGCCGTGAAATCGAAATTTTGGCCGAATACCGGTTTTCAATATTATATATAGATATAGATATAGATATAGATATAGATATAGATATAGATAGATAGATAGATAGATATACTATTTTTGTGTCATTTTATTTATTTAGTGATTATATTTTTTCAATCGGGGGGGGGGATCCTCCTAAAAGCCCTCATGCCCTAGCTCCCCCCTCCTCAGGATCTCTGCATTTGGCCCTGAGCTTTCCAAACGGTAGTAGCGGTTATTTGAAGTGAGCTGCCTAGCCTGGATGTGAGTAAAGAAACGCAGAAATTCCCATGACATCACGTCACGTTGTCGAATAAAGACTATTTTTTATGATTTGATGATTTAAAAACAGTTAAAAAACAAAAAACAATATATCCTCATGTTATATTGCATTAAAAAATTTGGCTGGAAAATTTGGCCATGAGAGAAAATAATTTGGCTGTATTTTGACAAGTTTGGCCTCAGAGCCAAGCTGCGATCTGGCAATCTTGCTACCACTGGGTAGGATTGACTTCACAAGAGTTCATTGAGTGACAGTTCAAAATTACAACACCGCTGGGGGAAAAAAAAAGTGACTTACGACCATTATTCCTACTTCCAAGCATTGCAGCCTCCTCCTGATCATGTGATCCAAATTCAGATGCTTGGCAACTGACTCGTATTTATGACAGTTGCAGTGTCCCGGGGTGTTGTGATCCATGGAGAAGCCAGATTCTCTTCGTAACCTGCTGACTTAACAACTGCAGCAATTCACTTAACAGCTGTGGCAAGAAAGGCCGTAACCAGGGGCAAAACTCACTTGACAACTGTCTCGCTTAGCGACAGAAATTTTGGACTTGATTGAGGACTACTTGTAGTGAGGGGATATTCTTCCTGGAATGGGGAACAGGGAAGAGTTGCCGGGTCCCTGAGAGCTTAAGCCTCCATCTTGCGGTGCCAAGACCCTGATCCTAAGACGGGTAGTGTTCCACTTATGACCACAGTTGAGCCCAAAATTTCTGTTGTTAAGCGAGAGGTTTGTTAAATGAGTTTTGCCCCATTTTACATCCTTCCTTACCTTTGTTAAGTGAATCCCTGCAGTTGATAAGTTACTAGCCCGGTTGTTAAGTGAATCTGGCTTCCTCATTGGGCTTTGCTTGTCAGAAAGTTGCAAAAGGGGATCATGTGACTTCGGAACACAGTGACGGTCATAAGTATGAACCAGATGCCAAGTGTCAGAATTTGGATGGTATGATCACGGGGAATGCTGCAAAGGTCGCAACTGTTAAGATGATCGTAACTTTTGTACGATCGCTTTTGTAACTTTGAATGGTCACTAAATGAACCATCTTACATCATGTTCTTTCTCTTTTTGTGTTCCAGGCCAGCAGGTCCCCAGCTTCCCGTCAGCCCCGGCCCGCGTAGTGATTGCCAGGCCTTCCCCTCCTTCTGTGCGGCCCACCCACGTGGGGCCTCCCCAGGCAGCAGGACAAGGGGTGAGGAAACGAGGGTTGGGAGATCTAGGAGGGCAATGGCGTTTTTCTCTGCATTGCTTTCCGCCTCTTGCAATAAATGTGTGATGACCCAGGGCGTGGCACAAAGGCAACACAGTCAGATAACTAGTAGGAGTCCCTTTATTAGCTCCAACTTTGCCCCCAGTGTCCTGGTTACCTTCTGGCTTGAGAAAAACTCTCCCAGGGACAGCCTTTGGCCGCAGAGAATCAAGTCCAAAACGTGGTCAACAAAAACTGTTAACTATAAGTCCAATCATGCCAAGCTGAGGTAATTTAATCCGGCAGGGCAGGAGCAAGAATTCCAGTCATGAAGGCACAGCAATAACTTAACATGGTTGAGAGGATGCCAGGAACACAGATAACCACAGTCAACACAAGATAAACTCATGTTTGCTCCCAGCAGCTGCCGCACTCAGCCTGCATCTCTTTTAAACTCTCTTCCCAGCTAATGAAGGGAATCAGGGCCCTTTCCTCCCCCATAAGCCATGCAACCCACGTTACTCTCTTTGTTCCTCCCTGCATGCCCTAGGATGAAGAGGGGGGTGGGCCTGGGTCTTCCTCTGAACTCCCTCTCCCTTATTCTTCCTCTTCCCTGCTCTGCCCAGCCGGACTTTGCCCTTCCCCGGTTTCCTCCACAGCCAAGGGAGCCACACTCCCACTCCCTGCCAGCTGTCCTCCTCGGATTCAGACTCCGACAGAGGCATGACAAAACGGCCTTCTTCCCACGCAGGGCCCAGGCATGGGTGGCAATGCTTCCTTGGCCCAGATGATCAGCGGATTGGTGGGACAGCTTCTCATGCAGCCTGTGATTGTGGGTAAGTCACCACGGACAGGAATCTGGGATGTTCCAGAGTGGGGACTCAGGAGGTTGAGATGCAGGAGTGGGTTTATTTAAAACTTATTTTCAAAAAAGGAGGGAAGGAGGGTAGCAATACAGGTATTCCTCAACCTAAAAACCACAACAGAGGCCAAAATTGCTGTTGCTGAGTAAGTTGTGCCCCATTTTTACGGCTTTCCTTTCCACAGCTGTTAAGTGAATCCCTGCAGTTCTTAAGTTGCAAAACGGTTGTTAAATGACTCTAGCTTCCCCATTGACTTTGCCGGTCAGGAGGTCACAAAAGGGGATCATGGGATCCAGGACACAGCAACCGTCTTAAATATGAGTCAGTTGCCAAGCATCTGGATTTTGATCCACGCAGTCCTGGGGTTGCTGTGATGGTTGTAAGTGTAAACAAACGATCATCAGTCCCCCCCTTTTTTTTTTTCGGTGTTGTAATTTTGAACAATCACTAAGTGAACCGTCATAAGTTGAAGGCCACCTGGGTCAGAGCCGAAAATGGGTGGCTTTTCTTGGCCTAGAAATTTACTCTGAATGGGGAAGGAACATTGAGAGTTGGGGAAAAGAACAGGAAGTTGTAGGGTTCATATCTGAACTAGCGGTTGTGTTGTGGTTTGCCGGCAGCCGGTGTAGCCGGCAGCAGAATTGGGCACTGAGAAAGAAAGAGAACCAGTTAGGGAGTCTGGAAAGGAAATAGACGACGGTCCTGCGTCTGATGCAGGGATGGGGCCAGGACCATCTGGGAGTGGGGTGCTGCCTTCGGAGCCTTTGGAGTCTGGCAACAGCAAAGTAGAGGACCCAGGGTAGCCTGTTCCCAGTGCGCGTGTGCACAGAGCTGCTGGAAGGCGAGAGCAACTGAAACAGAAGGGGCGACTTGGGAATAAGGCTGAGAGCTGATTGCCCCTCCCATAAGGGATAAAAGTCAGACCCCCAATGACGAAATCTTTGCAGGAAGCAAAGTAGTTCGATAGATTCTGAGTCCTCCTTGAAGCTCTGTGTACTCTGGTTGGTTTTTTTCTGGTACTTCGGTGGGTTTCTGTTTTAATTAATTGCAGACTTCTGTTTTGGGCAGCATTCCACAGCACTGAAAGGTGTGTGCTTATCTTGGGGAGCTGTTTATAATTAGGTTTTGGCTGGGAATGAAAGTAATTCCCAGCGTTGCAATAAAATAGGTTGTGCTTTTAAAACAAGTTTGATATTAATTGTGTTTGATGAAGCCTGGGTCAGAACAGGTTGATTGTCTTTCTTGGAAAGGGAAGGGAATTGACAACAAAGTCACCTAGGAGTCGTAGTGGCCCAGTGGTCAGAATGTAGTGTTGCTGGCTAATTCTGCCCACTGCCAGAAGTTCAATCCTGACTGGCTCAAGGTTGACTCCGCCTTCCATCCTTCCAAAGGTGTGTAAAACGAGGACCCAAATGTTTGGGAGCAAATATGCAGACTCTCTCAATTGCTTAGAGAGGACTGTAAAAGCATTGAAGCGGTATATAAGTCATAAGTGCGATTGCTAAGCGCTATTGCTAGAGTTAAACGAGGGATTTTGGAAAGTGTGATGGCGGACCGGGCGTAAATCCGCCATCACTTTCTCTTACTTGATGCAGCGGGCCCTTGTGTCTTGCCTTTGCAGCTCAGGGCGGCGGGACTTCCTCGTCGACTTCTTCCTCCGCCAGCAGCCAAGCGACGTTCAGCACCAGCACCTCTGCCTCCCCTCCCACAGCCTCAGCCAGCGCTGGCACCACCAACACGGCCACGACGGCTGCAGGGGGCAGTTCAGCTGGGGCCCCGGGAGGTCCCATCCCTTCGGGCCAGACTCCTGCAGCCGCCACCGAACTCCAGTTCTCTCAACTGCTGGGGAACATCCTGGGGGCGGCAGGCTCCAGCATGGCCGGGGTGGCCGGGATGGGGTCTCCCACCATCACGGTGGCTATGCCTGGCGTGCCTGCTTTTCTGCAAGGCATGACAGACTTCCTTCAGGTGAGTTTCCTCTCCTCTCCTCTCCTCTCTTTCTCTCTCCTTCCCTTCCTTCTCTCCTCTCCCCTCTTCCCTTTGCCTTCCCCTCCCCTCTCTCCCTTCTCTTCTTTCTCTCCTCTCCCCCTTTCCTTTCCTTCCCCTCCCCTCTCTTCCTTTCCCTTCCCTTCTTTCTCTCTCTCCCCTCTCTCCCTTCCCTTCCCTTCTTTCTCTCCTCTCCTCTTTCCCTTCTCCTTTTCCTCTCTTCTTTCTCTCTCCCTTCCCTTCTCTCCTTTCCCTTCCCTCCCCTCTCGTTCCCCTCTTTCTCCCCCTTTTCTCTCTCTCTCTCTCCCTCCCCTCTCCTCACTTTCTCTCCTGTCTTTCATTCTCTCTGTCCCTGAACCAGCACTAAGCCACAAAGCTCATGCATTTGGCACCCCAAATCTGTGTGTGTGTGTGTCTTGTTGGTTCCGTTTTCCTGTCTTCAAATCAGGATTGGTCTGGAGATGCTGGGCCGGAATCCCAGCTTTAGGAGAGAAATCCCTCCATTAGCAATCTGAATGCCAAATTCTCCCGATCCCCACCTGCCTTTCAAGGCTCCTTCCTCGTTTGGCCTCTCCTCTCCTTTGGAACTGAAAGAAGCCGGGACCTTGAGACCTTCCAAAATCCTTCGTGCTCTTTCCGAGCATCTTTTTTCTTCCTCCTTTTTTTTGTTTTCCTCCTCCCAGGCGACACAGATGGGGGGAGGCCCCCCAAACCCTCCTGAGCAGATGGCCCCTCCTCCGCAGCCGGCCGCCTCTCCTTCGCCTCCTCCCCCCTCGGCCCCACAAGGAGGACCAGAGGGTTTCTCAGCCGGCCTGGGCAATGGCGGCCACGGCGGCCGTGGGGGCGCCTCAGCGGACGCTTTGCCTCCCGAGTTCTTCACCAGCGTGGTCCAGGGGGTGCTGTCCTCCATGATGGGCTCCCTCAGCGCCCAGCAGGGCAGCATGGAGAGCATCGCCGACTTCATTCAACGCCTCAGCGGCACCAGCAACATCTTTGAGCCGGGCACGGAAGGCGCGCTGGGTAAGGCCTACGCGGCTGCTCCAGCAGGGAGGGGGGAGTGATCAAGCCGGGAGAAAAAGTGACTTCCGGTCCTAAAGAGTCATCAGCCTTTTTTGAATCCTGTAAGACAGGTTGTCCTCGACTTAACAACGGTTCATTTAGTGACTGCTCAAAGTTACAACAGCACTGAGAAAAAGCGACCCGCCACCATTTTGAGCTTGGCAGCATTCCCATTGTGGTCAGGTGCTCAAAATTGGCAGCTGCCTCACATTTATGATCGTTGAAGTGTTTCCAGGGTCCCATGATTCCCCTCTTGAGACCTTTAGTCAGCAAACCAGATTCGTTTAGCAACCACCTAACTAACTTAACAACTGCCATGATTCGCTTAACGACAGTGGCAAGAGAGGTCTGTAAAATGGGAGTAAAACTCACTTAACCGATGTCTCGCTTAGCAGCATCCATTTGGGCCTCAATTGTGGTCCTACGTCGAAGACTACCTGTCCTTGCCTTCTTAATTCCTCATATCTTAATGGGTCTTTCACTGAAGGATTTTTTTTAAAAGAGAGGTTTGGTGTCATGTAACGGAGGCAGATTTCCCAATTTGGAAACGGATCCTTTTCTTTCTTTGGGATTCTGTGATTTTATTCCAGCGTAGGAAAACGCGCTGATTTATTTTGTGGTGGTCCAATTGCCACTTCTATTTAAATCAAACCAATCTTTAGTACAGTTAAAGGCCAGCATCAGGAGGAGAGGTACAAGAAATTTTAAAAGCAGAAAAAAAAAAATACAAAAATAAAATGACATAAAAAGCTAAAATAATGTAAAAGTCTAAAGGAAAGAAAAAAGGATAAAAACAATAAATGGACATTTTTTTCTTTGCATTATTTTCTGCTTTTGAAATCCTTCCACTCGGCCCTCCCTATGCTGGTCTATGTCAGTAATAAAAGTTGATTTGATTTGATTTGCCACTTGTACTCAAATGCAGGCCCTTTTGTGATTATGGGACTTGCTGTATTCTTTGTTCTCTTTCTCCTCCGTGGCCTCATTCTCAAAACCACGTTGAGTAGTCAAAAAAGAAAAAAAAAGGAGGAAATGGTTTATTTTTGAATATTTGGAGACTTTGGTTTGCTTCAGTGTAGGCATGTTTTGTATTGTAGATGAGGAGTTAATGTGCAGGGTTAATTTTTATCCACCAAAATCTCATTTGAGGCTGGCATGGAATTAAAAACAGTCTTGTTTAGCTACTTGTTGTCTTCACTGGCTCTTTCAGAGACTCCCCTGTTGCTTTTCCCTGTGGGATGTTCCTTGGACGGAAAAGTCCTTCTTTCCTTTGCCCAATCAAATTCTCTGTGCTCCTGCTGTTAAGTCTTCCAGCAGTCAATTAATCAGAATAGAACTGGAAGGGACCTTGGAGGTCTTCTAGCCCAACCCCCTGCTCAAGCAGGAGACCCTATACCAGGGGTCTCCAACCTTGGCTCCTGGAAGCCTGGCGGACTTCAACTCCCAGAATTCCTGGCTGTGGAACTCTGGGAGTTGAAGTCCGCCAGGCTTCCAGGAGCCAAGGTTGGAGACCCCTGCCCTATACCATTTCAGACAAGTGGTTTTCCAATCTCTTTTTAAAAACTACAGTGATGAAGCATCAGCAACTTCTAAAGGCAACGCTGTGCCACTGGTTAATTCTCCTCACCCTTAGGAAGTTTCTCCTCAATTCCAGGCTGCTTTCTCTCCTTGGTTAGTTTCCATCCATTGTTTCTTGTCTTGCCCTCTGGTGCTTTGGATAATAAGTTGACCCCCTTCCTCTTCTTTGTGGCAGACCCTCAAATACTGGAATTCTACTATCGTGGCACCCCCCCCCCCCAGTCCTTCTTTTCACTAGATTAGACAAACCCAAATCCTGCCACTGTTCTTCATATGTTTTAGTCTCCAGGCCTTTTAATCATCTTAGTTGCTCTTCTCTGCACATTTTCCCCCCCAAAGGGAACATCTTTTTTATAAGTTGGTGACCCAAACTGGATGTGGTATTCCAAGTGTGGTCTTACTAAGGCTTTATAAAACAGTCATGATCCCACAGTGGGGATGCGAGGGGACCGGGTGGCTCAGTGGCTAAGACGCTGAGCTTGTCGATCAGTAAAGGTCAGCAGTTTTGACGGTTCAAATCTCCAGCACCACATAACGGGACTGAGCTCCCGCTCCTTGTCCCAGCTTCTGCCAACCTAGCAGTTCGAAAGCATGGTTAAAAAAAATGCAAGTAGAAAAATAGGGACCACCTTGGTGGGAAGGGAACAGCGTTCCGTGCGCCTTCGCTGTTTAGTCAATGCCGGTCACGTGACCACGGAGACGTCTTCGGACAGCGCTGGCTATTCGGCTTTGTAACAGAGATGAGCACCGCCCCCTAGAGCCAGAAACGACTAGCGCAGGGGTAAGGAACGTTGGCTCTTTTATCACTTATGGACTTCAACTCCCAGAATTCCTGAGGGAGCCATAAAAGGTTCCCCATCCCTGGCCTACTGGTTTTTTCAGTTGTGAGGGAAATCAATTTTTGACTTGAATGGGACTGTTTAATATACAAATGTAGGACATACAAAGAATATATATAAAAATATGTCCTACATTTGTATATTAAACAGTCCCATTCAAGTCAAAAATTGATTTCCCTCACAACTGAAAAAACCAGTAGGCCAGGGATGGGGAACCTTTTATGGCTCCCTCAGGAATTCTGGGAGTTGAAGTCCGTAAGTGATAAAAGAGCCAACGTTCCTTACCCCTGGACTAGCGCGTATGTGCAAAGGGAACATTTACCTTTACCGAATGGTCCCGCTTGTCTGGACCAGGACTTTGAGGGGCTGGTGAGTCTCTCTCCCTGCCTCTTGATTTTTTGCTCCTCTTCATTTTGCAGGCTTCTTTGGAGACCTGCTGTCTTTGATCTGCCAGAACTTCTCCATGGTTGACATGGTGATGCTGCTTCACGGCCAGTTCCAGCCCCTGCAGCGGATTCAGCCCCAGCTCAGCCGCTTCTTCCGGGAAGAGTACCTGCACGGCCAGGAGCCCACCGACCGCAACGTCCGGGTGAGATGAGCTTCTCTTCCATCTCCGGATGTTCCTTCCCCACCTTTTTAATCTGCTGCTCAGGTTAACGATCTGCCTTCTCTTTTGGGGTTCTTTCAGATGGCCACCTACAGTTTGATTAATGGCTTGGAGGAGTACGTCCGGGAGAGTTTTGTAAGTTTTGATTCCACTTTTGTTTCCTCTGCTTTGATGGCGCTGGCCGGTTTGGGCTGGGAAAGGAGAACCACAACCAGCCACTCAGCTTGTGGAGATGAAGGTGTCACTGCTACCTAGTCAAGTCAGTTTTTGTTAAGAGTGAAAAGATCAGAGCAGGTTAAAAACTGTCACACGATATCTAGTTAAAATTTCTGTAATAAAATAATAAATAACAGATGTAATCTATATTAAAATCACAAGTTGGCACCCAGTTTATAAGTTACACACTAACAAAACCCAGCATGGCCTAATTAAAATATAAAGCCAGTCCATAAACTGTAAGGTCAGTGGGTTTAGATCACGGGCGGGGAATTAATTTTCCCCAGGGGAGCACAGGAGAAAGTGACATTGTTGTGGAGGGCCCACTGTTGCAGTTGTTCCACCCCCTGGCACTGTGTTATGGTTAGCTGGCAGCAGGTGCGGATGGCTGAGGAGAGCGAGGACTCAGATGAGGGGCCAGGACCATTAGGGAGTGGACTGCTGCCTTCAGAGATTGTGGGGGCTGGCAGCAGCGATGAGGAGGTTCCCGAGGAGCCTGTGCCAATTGCACATGTGCACAGGATTGCTCGTAGGAAAGAGCAGCTACAACAGCACGGGCAACTAACGAGTAAGGCTGCAAGGTAATGGCCCCTCCTTCAAGCAGATAAAAGCCAGGTGTGAAAAGAATGTTCTTTGCAGAACGCAAAGACGTTTTGAAACTCCAGCCTTGTGGACATTCCAGTATCCTGAGTTTGTATTTGAAGATTTTTGTATTGCAAATTATATCTCATCTGTTATCTTTTGGCAAGTCTCGCACAGTTTGGCAAAGCTTGTGCTTATCACAGCTAATTATTCTGCAAAAGCATTACAAGGTTTCTGTTCTTTTTGGATTGTGTTTGATTTGTTGGAAAAAGGTGCGGGTCAGAACACAGTGCCGCTCCACCATTAATGCTGCCATTGCTCTGCCCCTGACACTACACAGCTGCCCCGCCCTTCAGCAATGCCACCTCCCTTCCATTGATGTGCACCAATGCCTTGGCCCCAACACTGCTGTCGCTCTGCCCCTTGTTGCCGCTGGCCACACCTGATTTAGATGAATTCATGGCTGCTTCAGAGCGGTTTACTTGACCTCTGGGACTGTTGGGACATTTTTGGATGTAGAACCATCATCTTTTGTATGTACATAGAATCCTTGACCTACAACTGGTCACTGAGCACTAGCAATAGCATTCGGACTTATCTACCGCTTCACAGGGCTTTACAACCCTCTCTGAGCGGCTTACAATGTCAGCTTATTGCCTCCAACAATCCGTGTTCTCATTTTACCCATCTCGAAAGGGTGGAAGGGTGGAAGCCTTCAACTGAACTCCAGAATGTAGGCAGAGTTAACCCTGCAATGCTGCATTCTAACCACCACGCCACCACGGCTCTTAATAGCCATAGCCCTTAGACTTCACAGGGCTTTACAGCTCTTATTGCTCCCGTACAATCCGGGTTCTCATTTTACCCACCTTGGAAAAATGGAAGGCCGAGTCAACCTTGAGCAGATCAGGATCGAACTCCTGGCAGTGGGCAGAGTTAGCCTGCAATACTGCATTCTAACCCACTGTGCTGCCACGTCACTTAGCAACCATTCAAAGCTAGGTGACTGACCTGAAAAAAAAGGAATTATGACCCGGATTAAAAATCCTGGCATTCGGGCCCTCTCTGTAGTCACCTGACTGAACTTCGTGCACTGGGAAACATTGACAGCCATTTGCAGTGTCTCAGACTGTCTCTTTATGACGGTTTTGCGGAAAATGGGCGCGTTCAGTTTTTAGCAGAAAGCATGTCAATAACCAACCATTGTTTCACTTAACAACCGTGCCGTGTGTTTGATGACAAACTCACTTCAGACCGGTGCTAAGTGAACCACCGGTCTTAAGTGAATCTTGTCATCAAAGTCACGCTAAGTGAATTTTACAAAAAGGTGGTAAAATTGGGTGTGCCATGTAATTGGCCAGACATAACGGGCAGGTTTCATTATAGTTATATGTCAAGGACTAGCTATAACCATAGTCACACCAATATGCTCTTTCTGTCAGGGCTCCGACAAATCCACCCCCATTCAAATCAGAAGTCTCTAGCAGCATCTAGAAAAAAAGATTTATTAGGAATGGCCAGGTTGATGTTAGCTGGGTGCAGCCGACACTAAAATACACCCATAATTTCCCCCTTGACCCTGGTCTTCCCCCCCACCCCTGTGGATGTATATTCTCCAATGGGACACATCCATAGCCAAGAGTCATCAGTCATGCTCTCCAGTAATATTCTTGCACGCTGACCGCTTTGGGCTGCCAAGGTGATTATCTAAGGCATTTAAGGAATGCACTGCTTTCTTCCACTCCCTTTCTACTGGCAACTAAAAAGACCAAAGGAGTATTTATTTATTTATTTAGTTGATGCTTTCCTTTATTCTTTGAAAGCAGAAGTTCTGCTCCGAGGGAAATTTTGCTTTTTTTTTTTTTTTCCATTTGCAAAAGAAAAAAGTGCTATTCAATGCACTACCACCCCCCACCCCCACGTAACTCTGTACACCTGGCCAGCTGTGCAATGCCCTATAGATGAAATTTGCCTTCATTTTTCAGATACGCTGTGTTGTTTTTTACAAGCCCGCCCCCCCCCCCCCAAAAAAAAACCCAAAACAAAAAAAAGTCGCGATACTCTGTATCTGTGAAGGCTCCTAAACCTGCACCCAGAACTTTTTCAAGTCCTATTTCAGGACAATAATGCAGATTTGCTCTTGGTCTGTTACCTGTTTTTCTCCCCCTTAGGCCTCGGTTCAAGTCCAAGATGGAGTTGACATCACCCGGACCAATCTGGACTTCCTTCAGGAACAGTTCAACCGAATCGCCACACATATCTTGCACTGCACCGGTAGGAAGACGTCCAGAGGGGAAGGACACTTTCCCGGAAGAGAGAACCATTTATTTATTTATTTGATTTGTCAGTCGCTTACAAGATAATAGATGTAAGCATAAACATGAGTAAGAATACAGGAAATAGGTACGAATAAGTGGGGACAATAGGACAGGGACGGGAGGCACGATGGTGCACTTATGCACGCCCCTTACAGACCTCTGAGGAATGGGGTCAGGTCAATAGTGGTTAGTTTGAGGTTAAAGGAATGGAGGTTAGAGGATGTAACAACAGTCAGGTAGTGCATTCCAGGCATTGACCCCTCTGTTGCTGAAGTTGTACTTTCTGCAATCGAGTTTGAAGCAGTTTACACTGAGTTTGTCTCTATTGTGTGCTCTTGTATTGTTATGGTTGAAGTTGAAGTAGTCATTGACTGGTAGGACATTGTAGCAGATAATTTTGTGTGCTACACTTAAATGTAACTGTAAGCGGGCGTAGTTCAAGGTTGTCCAAGCCCAAAATCTCAAGCCTGGTGATATAGGGGATTCTGTTGCGAGCAGAGGAGTGTAGTACTCCAGAAATACTTCTGGACTCGCTTGATTGTATTTATGTCTAATATGCAGTGCGGATTCCAGACTGATGAGCTGTATTCGAGTATTGGTCTGGCAAAAGTTTTGTATGCTCTAGTTAGCAATTTGATATTTCCGGAGGAGAAGCTTCGTAAGATTTGATTTATAACTCGTAATGCCTTTTTGGCAATGCTGTTACGGTGAGCTCTAGTGCTTAGGTCTTTTGATATGAGAACTCCAAGGTCCTTGAATTCGCTTTTCTAATTACGTTTGCAACTTTTTGGTTCTAGATCACACTTTTGGCTACCGACTACTTGAGCTGTGTAACCAGGGTCTCTTTGAGTGCTTGGCGCTGAACCTTTACTGCTTGCGAGGGGAGCAGACGGCTCTCACCACAGTCATCAATGACCGCATTGTGAGTGTTAAGACAGATGAAGCAATTGGAGAGCCTCTTCAATCCATCAACTAAGACAGGGGTCTCCAGCCTCGGCAATTTTAAGACTTGTGGCCTTCAACTCCCAGAATTCCTCAGCCAGCGAAGCTTCAAACTCTGGTTGAAGTTGAAATCCATAAGAGTTAAAGTTGCCGAGGTTGGAGACCCCTGAACTAAGATGATTAAAGGCTCTGGAGACTAAAACATATGAAGAACGATTGCAGGAACTGGAATTTGGCTAGTCCAGAGAAAAACTAAATATGTGCCACTTGCCAAGCATCCAACCATGGGGAATACTGCAAAGGTTGTAAGTGTGGAAAATGGTCATAAGTCACTTTTTCCAGTGGCGGTGTAACTTGCAGTGTTCCAGTATTTGAGAAGTAGCCACAAAGAGGAAAGAATCCATTTATTTTCCAAAGCACCAGAGGGGCAGGACAAGAAACAATGGAGGGAAACTAATCAAAGAAAGAAACAAAATGGAATTAAGGAGAAAATTCCAAAAAGTGAGGACAATTAACCCAGCGGAACAGCTTTGCCTTCAGAAGTCGTGGTTGCTGCCATCACTGGAGGTTTTTAAGAAGGGACTGGAGAGCCACCTGGCTGAAATGATACAGGGCCATGTTGGTAAACCTATGCCATCCTTGCTGGAAGTGGCACGCAGGGTTATTTCCCCGGGCACGTGAGAGGTCATCTGGAAGACCCCCACTGCGCATATGCGTGTCGTCCGACAGCTGATTATTGGGTATCTGGCACGCATGCGCAGGGAGCAGAGGGGAAGTGCGCAGGAGACGCACAAGCATGCTCAGGGATGCACTACACACGAGAGAATCACATGTGCAAAGGTGCGCAGTGCGTGAGGGGGGAATCGTGCATGCGCAGGGGGTGTGGGGTGGCCCCCATCATACATTGCCTTCTGGGTGCTGGCATGCGAGCGAGTGCAATTATCGGCATGGGAGCCAAAAAAGATTAGCCACCCCTGGTATAGAGTCTCCTGCTTGAACAGGAGGCTGGACTAGAAGACCTCCAAGGTCCCTTCCAGCTCTACTCTGATTGATTGAAGATCAGAGAAGTTTTGTGTGTCATATGTGTTATGATATGTACAGAATAACCCTTGAGTAACAAGGATATGCGCATATGAGAATAGTTATGAATAATTATCCAGCCACACTCAGATACACTAAATTGAGTTAAAGTTTACTTGAAGAAATAGCACAGTCTAATATATAGGTCCAGGTCATATACATTTTACAGTCCAAAGAATATCCAATTACAAAGTCTTCTTACCGGTTGCCTTAGTCATTTACAGTAAACAAAAATATCAAAGTATAAGTACAGCATAAATACAACAGATAGCAACAGAATGTCAGAGAGACAGAATGTCAGAGAGACAGAATGTCAGAGAGAGCAAGCCATGATCTCTATAGCTCCCTCTTATGGTAATTTGCAATATAATCAACCAATCGGAATATAGCATAAATCAATACAGTGATTTTTGTCTTAAATCTACAAACATACATTGTTGGTTTATATATTGCCAACCCAACTAATCGGTGGACAGATTCCTAACAATATGGAGACAGAGTTGCTACCTATCTCTATTACGGATCGTGCAGGCATGAGGAGGAGAGGATCGCGCACTATGATGCTTGGCCAGAATGATGTCCATCACTTCTAAAGGCTACTGGTGGTCCTTGACTTACAGCTGTTCATTTAGTGACCTGAGAGTTACAACAGCACTGAAAAAAGCGACTTATGACTGTTTTTCACATGACCGTTGCAGCATCCCCATGGTCATGTGATCAAAATTCGGATGCTTGGCAACTGGCTCATATTTATGATGGTGGCAGGGTCCCAAGGTGACGTGATCCCCTTTTGCAACCTTCTGACAAGCAAAGTGAATGGGAAAGCCAGATTCACTTAACAACCGTGGTCATAACTTAATAACTGCAGCAATTCACTGAATTAACTTGCAAGAAAAGGTCATAAAACGGGGCAAAATTCACTTAACCAAATACCTCACTTAGCAACAGAAATTTTGGGCTCCAGTGTGGTCGTAAGTCAAGGACTACCTGTATATCCCAGTCACCAGTACAGGTAATCCCTTGATGATTGTTCAATAGCAATAGTCATTAGACTTCTATACTGCTTCACAGTGCTTCTACAGGCCTCTCTAAGCGGTTTTACAGAGTCAGCCTATTGTCCTCCAACAATCTGGGTCCTCCTTTGACCCACCTTGGAAGGATGGAAGGCTGAGTTCACCTTGAGCCTGGTGGGATTCGAACTGGCAAATTGCAGGCAGCCGGCAGTCAGCAGAAGTAGCCTGCGGTACTGCACTCTGACCATCGCACCACCATGGCTCAGTGTTACCGTTCAAAGTATAACTGTTGAAAGTTACAATAAACTTGATAAAAAAAATTTTTTTTTTACAACCTCTCCCTCTCCCCCTGTTTCTCTCTCCTCCTCCTCCTCCTCTCCCCAGAGGCGGATGTCGGCAGACATGAATCCGTCCTTGGTGAGCTGGCTCACCACCATGATGAGCATGCGCCTGCAAGTGATCCTGGAGCACATGCCAGTCACAGAGGAACAGATCTTGCAGTATGTCCGCAGGGTGGGCGACCTCCCCCAGGTAAGACACAAGGGACATGGTGAGAAATCCATGAGACGAAGGAGCAGGGAAAGTCCATTCCTAGAGCATTGGGGACTGGTCAGCCATGACCAAAGCAAGGCCTGTCTTTTAGCTGGCAGGGTAAGGCTTGGGGCACAGAGGTGACAACATGGACAAGCCCTTCTGTAATCTTTGCTTTGCTGGAATTGGCCTCAGAATTTCAATTATGCTCGTTGAAGTGGCTGGCAGTGCTTCATTTTGGTGGAGGTTAGAGTGTGGAGACTTCCTGGAGACTATTCCGAAAGGGCTGGTCCTTCACTGTTTCCAGGATGGCCCTGCAGGCCAGAGTTTTGATACCCCTGTCCTAGAGCATAGCAGTGCTTTTCTTCTTAAGAAGCTGGCTGTGAGCAGAGCAGGGTCCAGAAGAGGAAGATGGCAGGGAAGGGCCCAGAATGCACTGCGGGGGCTTTGATACTTTTTTTTTTCTTCCTTGCACCTTCTCAGCCTGCTCCCGAAGAGCCCATGGATGTCCAGATTGCAGAACAGGCTCCAGAGACCATGCAGGTATGGACTGGGAGGGGCTTATTTAGCACACTTCCGGCCAGTCTGGGCGACAGATGTGTCTCTTGCACAGGTGTGAGATCATCGTAGAACTTGGAGGGCATAGGTAATGTTTAGCATCTGTTGAGACCTTCAGGTTGTTATTTTTCCAAATGTGGGGTGCATTACGATCGGGGATCCTTATTGTGTGAGGTGCTGCTTCTACAGTGCAGACGGTAGAATGAGGTTTACTCAGCGGGAACATTTACCATGAGGGCTGTGATGACCCGGGACGTGGCACCAAGGCAACACAGTCAGATAATCAGTAGGAGTCCCTTTATGAGCTCCGACTTCCCCCCCAATGTCCTGGTTACCTTCTGGCTGGAGAAAAATTCTCCCAGGAACAGCCTTTGGCTGCAGAGAATCAAGTCCAAAACATGGTCAACAAAAACTGTAGCTATAAGTCCAATCAAGGCAAAATGAAGTAATTAGTCTGGCAGGGCAGGAGCAAGAATTTCAGAGGTGAAGGCACGGCAATAACACAGTTGGCAATGCAGATAAGCAAAGTCAACACAAGATAAACTCACGTTTGCTCCCAGCAACTGCCTCACTCAGCATGCACCTCTTTTAAACTCTCTTCCCAGTTGCAGCTAATGGAGGGAATCAGGTCCCTTTCCTTCCCCGTAAACCATGCAACCTACATTGCTCTCCTCTCCGTTCCTCCCTACGTGCCCTAGGATGAAGATGGGGTGGGCCTGGGTCTTTCTCTGAACTCCCTCTCCCTTGTTCTGCCTCTTCCCTGCCCTGCCCAGCCAGACTTTGCCCTTCCCCAGTTTCCTCCACAGCCAACGGAGCCCCTCTCCCACTCCCTGTCAGCTCTTTGTCTTCCTCCTCGGGATTCAGACTCCGACAGGGGCATGACAAGGTCTGGGTAGCGCAAGCAAATGACAGCCAAGGACTTAAAAGCCAGTCACCCACACACCCCAAAGCCCAAACAAGTATTTAAAAATCCACATACCGCAGGCACCATAGAAACACCACCCATAGAACAGCACGCACTCTGCCAGAGAGAAGTTCCCTGAAGATGGGCTCCAGCCAGTGGAGGGCTGCAATTGGTTTAACGACAGTTCCGTGCATGGGCGCAGCGTTCAAAAACCGTCCATTTTAAGCTTAAAAGCTTAACTTCTATGTCAGCACTGGTGAGTAAAACAGCTGAGGCAGAGCAATCCACTATGCAACGGCACTGAACAAGTGGGACTTGCAACCAGTCCTTGGAGTTCCAGTCATCGCACTTCCTGCAAAGTCAGTGAAGAAACCAGCAGAGAAAATTGTAAACCCCTCCAGCTTCTTCTCTCCTGTGCACTGATGCCTGGCCTCCTGCTGCACAATCTATATATCTCGCGGTTGTGTGACATTGCGCTTTACAGTCAAATTGTGTAGCCATTGGCAATCATGGTCCCCCATCGCTAAGGACTAACCATATGGGGGCCTAGGTCCTTATGGATAATTAGCACCTTGAATTGCACTCAGAAAACCCACCATCAGGCAATGCAGCTTATGAAAACTAAAGTATCTCAACTGCCCCTGCCACCGTATTCTGGGGCAGCTGCAGCTCCTGAATAGACTTCAAGGCAAGCCCCAAATAGACCGTGTTGCAATGTCTCCGTCTGGCTCTTGTGAGAGGCTCTTCAGCGCATCCCTGCTCTTTTGCAGCGGGAGACGGCAGCCTCCCCGGCCCCAGCCACGACAGCAGAGGAAGCCATGCCCCAGCAGCGAGGGGAGCCGGAACGCAAAGAATTGCAGCAGGGGGAGCCCCCTGCCCCTGATGTGGAACCCTGGGCCGCTGCTGTGCCCCCTGTGAGTTTCCTTGGATGGCAGAAGGGGCACGGGAGGGAGGATTCGATCTAGCGCAGAGCACATGGCCGGGGGGTGGGGGGGATTCTTCGTGCTCTCTGAGCTTGCTTGTTTTCTTGCAGATATTTCATTACCTATTTAGGGAACAGAGCTGGAGTGGCGCAGTGGTTAAAATGCAGTGTTGCAGCCTAATTCTGCCGATTGCCAGCAGTGCGGCAGTTCGAGTCTTATCAGGCTCAAGCCTTCCGTCCTTCCAAGGTTGATAAAATGGAGGACCAAGATTGCTGGGGGCAAGAGGCTGACTCTGTAAACTTGCTTAGAGCAGAGGTCCCGAACTTTTCTAGCTTGGTGGCTGGCTTGTTGGCGGGGGAGGGGGAACAGGGTGGGGCAGCAGGGCATGTGAGTGGCAACTACACACCTTCCTGCATGCAGCTCCATTTGTGCGAGCAGCACACACACTGTCCGTTGACACAAAGGATGTTCCCATGTGAGGACTCACGTGCAAAGCTCCACTCGTGTGAGCGAAGGGCATTTGTGCTTGAATATGAAGCTCCACTCCATTTCTCCCAGGGCCCAATTTTAAATAGGCCATGGCCTGGTCAGTGGGCTGAGGCTGGAGATTTGGGACTCCTGCCTTAAGAAAAGGCAAAGTGAATTGATATATACTGTGTTTCCCCCCAAATAAGAACTGGTCTTATATATTTTATTTGCCTCCAAAAAGGGCACCAGGTCTTATTTTTAGGGGAAGTATTACCCACTTACCTTAGGACCACCACAGCCAGACCAGCTGTAATACCACTGCTCAACTTCTGTGGCCATTTGTGGCCGGATGCCGTGTAGCTCATTGTGCCGGTGCCGCCGCTAATGGCAGTTCGCGTGCCACGTTACACCATTGTGTGCAAGCGGTGGCAGAAGAAGTCAGGCAGTAGCGCGACAAGTGTCGGCATGTGGGAGGCCTGGCTATGCCGGTCCTAAGGTAAGCAGGTGCATGGGGCAGGTCCACCCCACTATCCCAGCCCTAGCCTCATTTTTTATGCCTGTGCCTCGCCTCACCTCGTACAATTAGATGGCGGGACGGGAACGGGTGGTGTTTTAACTAGGGCTTATTTTTGGGAATAGGGCTTATATTAGGCACACGGAAAAAATCAAGCTAGGGCTTATTTGCGGGATGGGTCGTATTTGTGGGGAAACACGGTACGTTTAAGTGCTGCTGCTAACATCACTGAGCTGCTAGCACGGATGATGCTGCCCAGTTTGGGTAATGAAATGTCTGCAAGAAAAGCCAGCCAGCTCAGAAAGCACCAAGTCCCACCCTCAGCTACAAATGTTCTCCTGGATCGGTGCATTGTATGGGAGATGCTAACCAGTTCCTGGAATCTTTGGTCTCTCCCCCCCCCCCAACCCCGCTTCTCCTCTGCCAGGAGTGGGTGCCCATCATCCGGGAGGACATCCAGAGCCAGCGCAAGCTCAAGCAACAGCCTCCCCTCAGCGATGCTTACCTGAGCGGCATGCCAGCTAAGCGACGCAAGGTGAGACCAGGCCCCCTCTGGCAGGGTGGACAAAGGATACTCATTTGCCTGGAGGGTTAAAAAAGAAAAAAAGGAGGGTTTTAAGAAGAGATCGGACAACGATTTGTCTCAAAACGACTTACGACTATGTTTTCAGACGGACGACCGTTGCAGCCTCCCTACAGTCACGAGATCAAAATTCAGATGCTTGGCAACTGACTCGTATTTAGGACGGTTTGCAGTGTCCCGGGGGTGGGGGTGGTCATGTGGATCACCTCTTGTGACCTGACCGGTCAATGGTGAAGGCGGATTCACTGAACAACGGGGTCGCTAACTGTAACAACTGCAGTGATTCGCTTGCCCACTGTAGCAAGAAAGGTTGTAAAATGGAACCAAACTCATTGAACCAATGTCTCACAACAAATTGGGGGCTCAAATTGTGGTTGTAAGTCAAGGACGGGTGGGATTCTACCGGTTCGGATCGGTTCTATAAATCTGGTGGTTATGATTCTGTGCCCTTCGGTGAACTGGCAAATTGTGCCTCCAGCTGGCCCTGCCCTTCCCCTCCCAGTCAGTCCTGATCACACATGCATGATGTTGCTGACTGCATTCTTCCCCCACCCAGGTACTTCTTAAGGTATTTCTTCTCCCGCCCTCCTGACAATCAGCTGCTCCGACTATCAGCTGTGCCGGGATCCCCCTCACTGCCTTACTGCTTTGCCCAGGAGGCTTCCTTGAGGCCCAGGATGGGGTACCTGGGAGGGGGGTGCTACCAAAAAAAAAAAAAAAAAGATGACGCTATGGCCACCCAGTCACATGGTTTCACCCACCTAGCCATGGCCACAGAACCGGTTGTTTAAAAAATTTGAATCCTACCCCGGTCAAGGACTTACCTGTATAGAGTTTCTTGCTGGAGCAAGCCGTTGGCCTAGAAGACCTGCAGAGTCCCTTCTGCCTTTGCTACATGGTAATGGCCAAAATGGTGGAAATCTTTTTTGGGGGCAAAAAAAGTGCATGTCTAACAACCCCACTTTTTTTGGAGTAGTACCATCAAATTATATATCAATGGAAAGGTGTAATTTAATCAAGAATGTAACACAATCAAGTTTGTCCAATTATCTGTCTTCTATGAAAAGGTATAAGGTCAGAAGCGACCCAGCAATAAAGCCCAGTTAATAGAAGCAATCCTTCAATCTTGGTTTCACATTAGAACAGCTGCAGAACTAAAAGACTCCATGGGAAAACATTGCAAGGACGTAATTCATGCTTAAGGTTACCCAACTAAATATTAACTGACAACGGTGATAATTTTTGTATATCTCATTTTTTTTCTACGTATTCCACTTTTCTTCTTCATAACTGCTATTCTAATAGCAAATCCTTCATAAAACTTAATGTATCACATTCTTGATTAAATTATCTCTCCATTGATATATAATGTTATGGTACTACTCCTCTCAAACACCCCCCCCCCAAAGAGTGATTTAGCCATCAAACCTCAACACTTTTCCCACCCCCAAAAGGTTTCCACAATTTTGGCCACTACTGTAGGTAGTCTTCAACTTAGGACCACAAGGGAGCCCAAAACCTGTGCTGTTAAGTGAGAAATTTGTTAACTTGAGTTTGGCCCCAGTTTACAATTTTTGTCATGCTTGTTAACTGAATCGCTGCAGTTAGTCACATGATAGTTAAGAGCACCTGGCTTCCCCATTGCTGGTTAGAAGGTCGCAAAAGGGGATCACGTGACCCCAGGACACTGCAAACGTCACAAATGTGAATGTCAGGGCTCCAACAAATCCACCCTCATTCAAATCAAAAGTCTCTAGCCACATCTCAGAGCAAAGTAAATTGGTTTACTAGAAGTTGCCATGTTGGGGTGTGGCTGGGTGCAGCCGATACTAAATTGCATCATACATTTCCCCCTTGTCCCTGGTCTTCCCCCCACCCCCTGGATGTGACTTCTCCAATGGGACACATCCATCTCCCAAGAGTCCTCCATCATGCTCTCCAGTAACCTTCTTATGCTCCAACAACTTTGGGCTGCTGGGGTGATTATCTAGGCATTTAAGGAATGCCTTATTTTCCCTCACTCCCTTTTCCTGGCAGCTAAAAAGACCAAAGGAGTATCTTTTTAGTTGACAGTAAGTGGTCAAGCATCTGATGTGACCATCGGGGATGCTGCAATGGTCATAAGTGTGAAAAATGATCTTAAGTCACTTTTTTTCAATGCTGTTGTAATGTCAAGCTGTCACTAAGTGAACTGTTGTAAGCAGAGGACTTGCCTGTATTCTGTTTTCTGTCCGTCTCCTGCTAGCTCGAGGTTTCCTAGTTTGATTCTTAGGCCTCTTGCAAGATTTTTTATAATGCTGGATTTGTCAGGAAGGGGAGGAAGAGAGGGAGGGAGAATCCCATGTTTTGCTTGCTGAGGCCTTCCAGACCGTGGCAGGTTTCTGTGGGTCAATGGGTGCTGGGCCTCTCAGGCCTTTCCCCCAACCACTCCCCAAAGCTAGGTTTGGGGGGGTCATTGAGTGAAGCAGCCATATGAGTGTCTTGTTTAATGACCACAGCAACTTATGCCTAGAAGTCCAGGCTCAGTTGTGATGGTAAACTGAGGATGCAGAAATGTAATGCAAAAAATTAAAATATCCTGACGGCCAAGAATGTATCTCGTAGCATAATCACATAATAACAAATAGGTGTGCTTTTTGTGTATACGTGTGTGGTTTGTATTACAGTTGCATTTATGAGGATTTTAGAAAGATTTCAGTTTCAGTACGGTGGTTTTCTGGTGCTCATTAAAAACATTCAGGCCTTTCCAGTTTGTGGAGAGCATTGAGTTCTGAGTGATCCTCCCCATCCATCATCCATCCATCCATATCATCTACTACCTACATCCATCCATCCATCTATCATTTGCCAATCCATCTGCCTGTCTCTCTCTCTCTCTCATCTATATTTATCATCTGTCTATCTATCTATCTATCTATCTATCTATCTATCTATCTATCTATCTATCTATCTATCTATCTCTATCTATCTATCTATCTATCTATCTATCTATCTATCTATCTATCTATCTATCTATCTATCTATCTATCTATCTATATCATCTACCTACCTATCTCCATCCATCCATCATCTATCATTTACCAATCTGTCTGTCTTATCATCTCTCTCATCTATATCTATCATCTCTCTCTCTCTCTCTCTCTCTCCTATCTATATTTGGATGATGCTTACAGGACATTTTAAAAAAATATTTTGCAGACAATGCAGGGTGATGGACCCCCGTTGCTCCTGTCAGAGGCTGTCAACAAAGCTGCGAGAGTGGTTGGAGTAAAACCTTTGACGAGCACCGAGAGCTTGAACCGAGACCTTGCTGATCCAGCATTGCAAGATGGCTACCAGCAGCAGGTGCGATGGGTTCCTTGGCTGTGGGACAGAGGGTGCAATGGAAGGTACCGGAGGTGCTTTTTTAACAGGAACCGGTAATTGCTGTGAAGAGCTGTGGGGTGGCACAGTGATTAGAATGCAGTATTGCAGGCTGACTCTGCTCGCTGCCAGGAGTTCGATCCTGACTGGCTCAAGGTTGACTCAGCCTTCCATCCTTCCGAGGTGGGTAAAATGAGGGCCCAGATTGTTGGGAGCAATAGGCTGACTCTGTAAACCGCTGAGAGAGGGCTGGAAAGCACTGCGAAGCGGTATATCAGTCTTAAGTCAACATCATCATGTTCGTTTAGCGACCCCATAATCCCTTATGGGGGTGGAATCTGGGCAACTGAATGGAGCTAGCAAGATTGTTTACTGGCCGGATGCCCTTCCTGTCGCCAGCACGGAGTTTTGTTCAGCAGATATATTCTCAGTGTGCCCAGAGAGAGAAATATTTTTAAAGTGCTATTGCTAATTGATGCACTTGCTTTCTTCCCGCCTTTTTTTCCAGTTGAAATCTGATCTGCAGGAGAGACTTCAGGCTGATCCCAGTTTTACTCCTCAGCGCTTTCCCAGTGCTCAGCAGGCCTTCGTGGCTGAAGACTCCTAAAAGAGGCTGGCTGGAAGCACCTGAGGCCGAGGCCGGTTCCTCGAGGCCGGCTTCACTGTCCACATGCGCGTGATGCAGACACCCCATTCCTTTCTCAGGCCAAATATTTAAATTCCATTTATTTTCCCCCATGGTTGCAGTGACTTTCCCCCCCTCCCCCTGTGGAGTGTCCAAACTGCTGCCAAAATCAATAAAGATAACGCTTATGTCCAGGATCCAGTTGTGTGTCTTTTTTCTCCCTGCCCACCCACACTTAACAATCTATTGTGGACTTCATACTTGGTAGCACCTTTAATTACCTTGAGTTATTTTTGCCAAGCAGATTTTCTTGTATCTGGTTCACACAGCCTTTCCTTGGCAAAGCTTGAAAGAAGCACAGTGGGCTTTGGCTTTAGTTTAGTGTCGTGATGGTGAACCTATGGCACGCGTGCCACAGGTGGCACTCAGAGCCGTTTGTGTTGGCACATGAGCAAAGTTACCTCACTGTACCTGTGTGCGCCTCAGCTGATTTTCGGCAGGTTTGAGGCCTTTTTCGACCTCCCAAAGGCTTGAGGAAGGCTTCTGCAGGCTTCTACAAGCTTTGTGGGCAGAAATCTAGCCCTGTTTTGTCACTTCTGGTATTTTCGGAAAACCAGGAAGTGACAAAAACGAGACTAGATTTTGCATGCGCATGCGTAGGGGACGTGGGTGTGTTGGCATTGCCTTCTAGGTGCTGGCACGCGAGCGTGAGTGTGCAAACACGCACACAATTTTTTTGGCACAGGAGCCCCCAAAGGTTAGCCACCATTGGTTTAGTCAAATATCGTACGCTGTTCAGCATTAAAATCATGCAAGGTGCGTCAGAGACGCTTTTTCAAAAGGCAAGGACCGTATTTTTTTGCACTATAAGACACTCCAGATCGTAAGACACACCGAGCTTTTGGGGAGGAAAAGAAGAAAAAAAAAAATCTGCCTCTGCCTCCCAGCCATTTGCCTCCTTGCAGCAAACAGCCTGCCCAGCTTCAGCACAGCCTGATTCAGTACGAGCAGCTGATTGGTGGTTGGATTGGCATCCTGGAATACTGCCGATCAGGTGTTCCAGGCTGCGGGGATCGCCACCACCCATCACCGCTGCCTATCACTTCCTTCCACCTATCGCTGCCTCTGTGCGTGCCATTTTTGGCCTCCAAGTGTCCTGTTTTTGGCCTGTCTCAGGTGGCAGGGCTTGCCAGGTGCGCCATTCATTCACCACCATTCGCCGCTTGGAACAGGCTGAAAACGGGACCTGTGGAGGCAGAAAATTGGGCACGGCAGCGGTGACCATCCCCTCAGCCTGGAACACCTGATTGGCAGTATTCTGGGAGGCCGATCCAACCGCCAATCAGCTGGTCTTGCTAAATCAGGCTGTGTTGAAGCTGAGAGGCAAAGGTTGGGGGGACTGGGGAGTGGGCGGGGCTTCAGCAACATGCATTCTATGAGACATTTCCACCCGCCATTTGGGGGGGGGCAGGGGAAGTGCGTTTTATACTGCAAAAAATACAGTCACTGGATGTTTTTTTTCCTGAGCAAGAAGAGGTTTCGCCTCTCATCTCAAGTAGCTTCATCAGTTCTGAAGCAAGAAAGCTTGGGATGAAAAGCATAGTATCTTCAAGGAGAGAAAAAAAGTCCAGTTGCCTTTTGAAAAAGCACGTCTTGTGATAACCATGACCTGGATGACTGATGATCTCCATAGACATTGAACACTGCAAGGTATTCGGGGATTGTGCATCCAGGTAGCACTGTGAACAAGAAGCAGACTCAAGTGGGGTTTTTTTAGGGGGGGGGGGAAATCTGTTTTGAGACACTGAATTTAGTAAGAAACCTGGGTCTGGGGCTGTTTTCACTGTAGTTGGTTTGCAAAACCATTGAAAGCTATGAATTGTTGAGGTCCTTGGTCCTTTCTGAGCTTGGTTATTTTTTTGCAGACATTTCCTTACCCGTCTACATATCATCAGTGCTAGGAGTGAGGTCTGCTCAGTTTGTGTAGACATGACTTGCTCCGTCAGTGTTGGTGGAAGTGTTTTTATTAGCTCCTTGAGGATTAGGCTGCTGTTGGTTTGCGTGGAGAACTTCTTTCTCCAGCTCAACACCAAGTAGCTGTGGGTGCTTGAACTGCCCCATGGCTTGACTGCAATGAACTCCACCCGGGGCTGCCCCTGAAGACCATTCAGAAGCTTCAGCTCATGTAGAATGCAGTGGTACAGCCAGTCATGTTAACATCTCTGCATGACAAAACTGGACTGGATTGCTAATTTGCTTTGAGATGGGATTCCAAGTGCTGATTGCTGCCTGCAGAAAGCCTTCATGGAGACTGACTTTAAAGCAGTGACTTTAAAGCAGTCCCCAACCACTGGGCCCCGGACTGGTACCGGTCCGTGGATCATTTTGTACCGGGCGTTTGGGTGCTGAAGGAATCCTCGCACCTTAGTTTTGTCAAGGGGGGGGTGCAGCTTCGAACGAAGAGCCGTCCTGATGGCGGTGGAGTCTCGCGTTACTCAGGAGATTAAGAAAGAGCCCGAAAAGCCCATTGACTGCAAGAAGGTACAAAGGAGGAGTTGAAGTTGGTGGGGAGAAGCAGGGGACATCTGGCTGGCCAGTCGCTCGGCTCGTCTTGCCTTGGTCGTGCATTCTGATGCCGGTACTGGTCCGTGGATCATTTTGTACCGGGCCGCAAAGAATGAATAATCCTGAAACTGGTTCCTGGTACAAAATGGGTTGGGGACCACTGCTTTAAAGGGACCACCTGTCTCCCATTGTATCAGCCCAGTTAGTTTTACCTGGCAGGGTTGGTATATTCTGGGTTTCATTGAACGATTTCATCTTTTGGATCACAAAGTACAACTGTGCAGCAACATCCGCCCTCTGGAATGAAGTATCTTCTTGCCTGCCCACCTACCCAAGACTCAAACAGCCTCCATTGTATTTTTGATTTTGAAGGACCCTGAAGAGGGGGCTCTTTGCCCAAGCTTTTGGACAAGGGTGGCTGGTGCCCTTTTTTTTTTCCTCTTCCCAACCAGATTGTGTTCTCTGCCAGGTTTGTATATTTCTTGTCCTGATATTTTAAAGAATATTTTAAACTTGCAATTTATGGGCCTCGGGTGTCACATGCATTTCTGATCAATATTAAATTGGAACGGATTAAACATAAAGACGGCCAAATTGATGGCATCGGGTACAGCAACCGGACTTGGAATTGACCAAGGAGATACTGAAGTGGGCAAAAATTTCTGCCTTTTAGAATCAACTGTCAACAACAGAAGAAATATGGAAACACATTGCAATTCTAGTTTTGGAAAAATGTATCCAAGGGCTTTTGACATGTCTGTACCAGGCATAATATTCCCCTCTGAAAAAAAAATTGGGGCCAGCCAAAGGAGACCCCGCACCGCGAGCCAAGAAATCGCACACACAACACCAACGCTACACACCCTTCCTTTCCAGCTGGTCACGTGTGGATCAGCTCCAGAGCTGGGCAGCCGCTTCCCTGGGGAGCGGGGCCGAGGCCGCCGCCCAGGGAGCGCCCGCTTTCCCTCACCAGGGCCGGGCGGTGGCATGTTGCACGGAGAGACGGATGGTCCGTGGCTGCCCAGCTCCCTTTTCCTGCCGCTCAGTGGCCTCTGATCGCACCACCCAGGCTCCGCTCAGGTGTCCGGCTGGGGCTGTCAGGAGTTGCTACTGCCAGTGCGGCTCCACGTGACTCCAGTCCCATATTGCCTTGGGAAGAGAAAGGCAAAACCGGGAGCTGCTGTGCCTGAGCCTCCGGTGCCGCTGCTGCTGTTGCAAAGCACCGCCGCGGCTCTTCCTTTTTGCCTTTCCCTTCCCAAGGCAACGCGGGACTGGAGCTGTGCTGGCGGTAGCAACTCCTGACTCGGGGGGCCTCCAAGGGGAGGGGAAGGAGGAGAAGAAGGGGGGGGGAAGGGAGGGTGGGCAATTTCCAAAAAAATCGGAGTTCCAATTTTAATCGGAAGAATATCATGTCTGCTGCACCTACCAAGATAATAATGGGGCAGGCAATAGTACTCCATGTTAACTCTTTATGGAAGAAAAACAACTGGAATTTGAAGAAACAGAGTAGAAAAAAACCTGGGGACAGATTATTCTAAAGAAAATCTATGTGGTTGATGGCAGAATTAAGAGGCCTTATTTTAGTAATGCTACTACTTCCTTCTATGATGCATAAGTCACATGCCAGCAGCCTATGATCAGTTAACTTACAAGAAAAAGAAACTCTTTCCTATCACTAGTCCTTCATCCGTAGTAGTCTTCTCTCTCTTCCCAGCGAGCTTCTGTGGACCAGAATGGAGGAAAATGCCAACCCTCAGAGTCTTGAGTTTCTTGGATAGATCTTAACACTTAAATTGGGATGTTTCTGTCCTACTTGTTCTGATGCATCTTCATAATTTTATGGAACCCGTGGCTAACAAGAGCCATGGTGGCTCAGTGGTTAGAGTGCAGTAACTCAGGCTGAATCTGCTCACTGCCAGCAGTTTGATTCCGATCGGCTCAAGGTTGAGACTCAGCCTTCCATCTTTCCGAGGTCAGTAAAAGGAGGACCCAGACTGTTGGGAGACAACAGGCTGATTCCGTATCAACTGCTCAGAGAAACCACCAGGAAGCGGTAGGTATGTAAGCCAAAGTGCTAATTGCTGTTGCTAATGGCTACTCTAATTGTGCTAAGATTGGCTTCTCAATTTACTGCATGCCAGGTTGATTTCAGGCAATACTGCGAACAAACATTGCAGGTTGCTTTCACACACAGAACTTTCACCAGAGGCAATTCTCCATGGATTTTAGAATGAAATCCAGGTCTTATCAGTAGACATTAAAGACAGGGAGGGGGGACTCAACAGATTGATCTTTTTATTTTATTGGTTTTTTTTTAAACAACTTTTTTTTTTTGGTTTTATTTATTAAACAAACCAGCTCGACCCCCTTTTAAAAACTCAACGCTTCCTATTTCAAACTCAGGGGAGCAGACAGACAGGAGAGGAGGCAGGCTCCCAGGCACGCCTCCCCCTACTCCCATAAATAGAAGATGGGAGAGGCAAGACCTCACATGTTCATATTTATATATATTTACACTCCACACTTAAGAGCAGCTCCACCCCTCCGGTCTCTGGGAACAAGAGGCAACGCAGCCCCCTCCCAGAAAAATATAAACTCAGGTGAAACCAAAGGAAATAAGCAAAAATACATTCAGCTGGGAGCCTCCCCAAATCCTGATCCTTGCCCCCCCAAATTACACTCTGAGTATCCCACTAAGAGTCTAAAATACCCCTAACAGAGGGGACAAATTCAGTCTGCCCCCTCCCCATAGAAACAGAAAAGGAGTTAAGGAGACACCTCATCTTTAGGATACATCAACCGGAGAGGAGGGATGAGCCCCGGCAAAGAGCTCTCCCCCCCTCCCCCATAAAATCATTCTGAGGAGAGGATGTCAAAAACCAAATCCAAAGGGGAGGGAGGAATATTCTGGGCTAGTGGTGTCCGGAGAGATTGGGGTCTTGCTTGTCGGCGTGGGACCGAGTGTCCGTCTCAAGGCGGCGGGCAGGCGCTCCATCCCGGGGCTGAGGTGCCCGTTCCCAGCAGCGGGGGTTCCACCGAAGGACGTCGGACTGCGAGGGAACGGAAGGAAAAGAGAAGGAGTAGGTGAAGGCCTGGGCTGCCATCTTACCTGTTATCTGCATTTAAGTTAGCCCCACAAGCCAGCCTTACCTGCTGGTAGACCTCAAAGCGTTGGGCACGAAAGAGGCCACCGTAGCCAGACCCGGGAGATTTGAGCCTGGCGCTGAAGCCTCCGGAGAAAGGCCTGCGGGAGAAGAGAAGAGAAAAAGGCTCAGAGCCTAGGAAAGAGATCTGAAGAAAAACCCTTGACTGGGGGCTCTTGATGCTATATCAGGATGTGGTTCCAAGGAAAAGCGGTTGGAACTGTGTGTTTCTCCTAAAAAAAACTTTATTTAAATAGAAGTTTATTTTTTATTTATTTTCTGTTTATTTCTAAACAGAAAATCCTGAAAAACCAGGTGTATTTTGCTATAAAGAACAACCTTCTGCTCTTCCAACATAAAAAAGTAAAAAAAATCTCTACAGGGAGAAGCAAAAGTATTAATGAGATTTTTAACAGCAACGTCTTAAAACCCTCTTTGGAATTCTTGTAAAATTTGACTTACTGTTATTAAACTTCCTTCAAGGAGCTCCCAACAATCCTTGCACCTTATAAGAGTTTGTTTAGTGACCATTTCAAAGTTACAATGGCACTGCAAAACATGACTTGTTCACACTTGCGACCTGAGCAAAATTCAGATGCTTTGGCGACTGGTTCATATTTATGACATTGGCCGTGTCTCTGAGTCACGCGATCACTTTTTGTGACCTTCAGACAAGCAGAGGAAGCCAGAATCACCTCATTGGGTTACTAGGTTGGTTAACCACTGCAGTGAGAACTCCCTTAATTGTGGCAAGAAAGGGCGTAAAATGGGCCAAACTTCACTTAACCAATATCTCACTCAACAACAAGAAATTTGGGGCTCAATTGTGGCCTTAAGTCAAGGGCTACCTATACTATACTCCCTCCACAAATTAGGCTTCCCAAGCTTGTGAGATAAATTGGGGGCGGTCAGAGGGGCTGTGTCCAGGAAAAAACTCTTTCCACATGCCAAACGTGTTTTTGGAGACGGTTTACTTCAAATAGGTAAACGACAAACTGAAATGCTTATAATAAAAGCATTTCCTTCAACATCTTTCTTTCTTTTTTTAAACAATCAGGCCCCCAAAGTCCTACAGACATTCTTCATGGTAAAAGCGGTGAGAGGAAGCGACTGACTGAGGAACTGTGGGAGTTGAAGTCCACCCCTCTTAAAGTTGCCAGGGTAGATTTAAACTAATGGAAGAAACATTCATCTCCACTTGCAGGAACCTCTTTTTTCCAATCCATTTCAAAACAAGGAGCTGCACATGCGAACTGGGATTCTCCTCCCCCGCCACCAACCAACCCAGGTGTAATCAAGGGAAAAGCTAAGAGACCAGAACTCGTGGCAACACTTCTTCCTTTAGAACGGTTAGAAATTCTCCTTTTACACCACAATCATCCCCCATATGTTTGAGAGTTAACGGAGCTTGATCAGGAGAGCTCTTGGGCCAGTAAGGGATGTGACACAGGTGTCCAATACATTTTCAAAGCTTCACCCAGCTGGAAGCACAAATAAAGAGTTTGCAGTCCTGGGAATATAGATAAACCTCACAGATCATTCCAGCCCACAGAGAATACTTGCCTGTTCCCAGAAGGGGGCCGGGCACCTACAGACCCCAGGCCATTGAGTTTCCGGTAATCGGGCATGGGTTTCATTTCCAGAGCATGAAGCTGAAGGATACAAAGCCTTGTTAGAAGCCGGGAGCTGGAGGCATCCTTTCCTCCCTTCCCAGCAGGCCCCGTTTCCCCAGCGCTTCTTTACCTCGTTCCGTCCCACTCCGCCGGGAGGAAAGGCTCGGATGGCAGGAGACACCAGTCTCCCAGCCAGCTGTCCTGGGGCCCGGAGTGCCTGGGCAGCCACAGGAACCAGAGGCATTGGAGGAGGGGGTGGTGGGGGTTGTGGCGGGGCAGTGGCAGCTGGGGGTGCTTGTTGCAAAGAGCCAAAGTTCACCACGGGTGGCAATTGGGGTGGCTCCACCACCGGCAAGAGCACCTGGGGCAGAAGCAGAGAGCGAGCGAGTGAGTGTGTGGCAGATGCCGCATTCACAGCCTTCCCGGGAAGAGATTGGGGATCTCCAGGAAAAAAAAGCTCACCCTCACCTGTTGGGCAGGTCCTGTGGCCGTCAGGAAATTGCTCTGGCTGCCTTGGCCCAGTGTGGCTGGGTAGAACTCGGAAGGAGAGGTGAGCTCCTGACGCACCTGCGGAAGAAGGAAAAGCAGGTGAGGGAGGCACCTGGATCCTTGGATGATGACAGCACAGAAACCTGAATATACCCTTTGGGGGTGGTGCTTGGGGGCTGGGCAGCACCCAAACTGGGTGTGGGGGAGTTCTGGTCTGGTGGGACTGTAATCTGAGTTACAAAGATGATGGGGCTGCTGGGCCAGAACAGATGCACAGGCAGTTTCCTAGTGTGGTTTTGATTGCTTATTGGGTATCCTGTGACTATCACTAAGTGTAGTTTGTATCTTATGATTCATGAGGAATATATTTATGATGACTACAATCATGGCTTATCACTTTATATCTTTTACGCACCAAAGGCAAAATCACAATGGCCAATAAAGAATTCTATTTTCTATTTCCCTATTACAACAATTCGCTTAATGACTGTTCAAGTTATACCACCACTGAAAAAAAGGCACTTAGGACCTTTTTTTCACACTGGTGACCATTGTGGCATCCCTGTAGTCGTGTGATTTACATTTAGAGGCGTGACAACTGACTCACATTTGTGACAGGTGCAGGGTCCCAAGGTCATGTGCTTCCCTTTTGTGACAAGCATAGTGAATGGGGAAACCAGGTTCACTTAACCATGTTACTAATTTAACAACTGCAAGGATTCACTTAACAAATGTGGCAAGTAAAGGCGTAAAATAGGACAAAACCCCTTTGAACAAATTTCTCACTTGGCAACATAAATTTTGGGCTCAATTGTGGTTGTAAGTTGAGGACTACCTGAAATTCACAAGGATAGATTAAAAAAAAGATGGCTTGAAGTTTCAGGAAACTGAATCCTGTTGGAATCAGGGGGGAAAAGAAGGAACTGAGTGAGAGACTTGTGTAGTACAATAAAAATCAGACCAATTTAATCCCTTACATAGACCAAAACTTCCATGCATGGACTGCTTGAAGGCAGATATATTAGGTGTGTTAAGACTTTATGCATGGAATCTTTTGCACATTTTCAATAAAAAAAAATCGAGGCACATATTTTCCAGAGGATTTAATTCCTTTTTCGTTTTGTTGTGCTGACTGGTCTCTATTACCAATTACCAAGGGAGGGGGGCTGAGGGGAGAGACGATATGAATCTCAATGCGGTTGTCAAAAACTTGGCAAAGGAACTTTCTCAGCCAGTGAAGGAAAGATCTTCCTCTTCTAAGCGTGGCAATATGCTGATAAGACACAGCAATCACCCCAATGCCCTCATACAAGATGGGCACCCTTTGGGCAAGCAAGCAGGAAAATCAGGTTTCATATGCCAGAATTGCATCTCCCGTGTCACGCCCCTTTTGATCTAGTCACTAAGAACGATTGTCTGCAGATGTGGCCACCTCAGAGAATGCTTTGGAAGCACAATCTGGCACACAAAGGGTTAAAAAAAAAATGAAGTTTTTCTCAGCATGAGTATCTTTGCAGTTGGAAAAACTTGTTTCCCCTCCCTTTGCATGCAGTATCTTTCTGCTCGACTGCAGGACTGGAAATCAAATCCATTTCACCACCAGAGCTATAAAGGGTTCTTTCAAATGTCGATTCCTGCTCCGTTGCCACATTATCTGAGTGCTTTTCTACAAGCTGCCCAGATTAGGAAGGCAGGTTAGGAAGCATGTAAGTGGACTAAATGAATAGATAAAACCAAGTTCAGATCAAGAAGCTACTTTTGTAGGCCGTTATTTGACGAACGTTGCCTCAACAAGAAAGTTCTGCCCAAAATGCACCTCTAACTCAAAAGCCTGCTTTGATTAGGTAGATATTTGGTTTCATGAGGGCTACTCTGTCCCAATCTGGTTCTCCTTTGGAATTCTAGTTCATCGTTAAACTAACTTTCTTCAGTAATTTCACCTGGTCTTCACTGTTCCCTGCCCATTACTGATAGCTCTCAACTTACGACCATTTGTTTAGTCTGATTTTAGCTCTAGAAAGCTTTTGTTTTGAGTAGGGTAATGACTTACAGTGACTTACATTGTGACAAGATGTGGGAGTCACACTAAGTGATTTACACCCAGCCCTTGTGGATGCAATCACAGCACAAGTGTTTTATGATCTGCGTGCTTGGCAACTGTCATGTGTTTGTGACGGTTGCGGTGTTTTGCGGTCACGTGACGGCCCATTCGCAACCTTCCCAGACAGCTTCTGACAAGGAATGTCAAAGGGGAAAAAAGCTGGTAGGGAAGATGGAAAGAATTGCTGTCTGGCTTAAGGACCCAGCCAAAATCAGGTGCGGACACACGATGCCTCACTGAACAACACATTTTCCCAGTCCCTACGGTGGTTGTAAGTGGAAGGCTATTTGTCCCTTGCATTACTTCCTCAGTACCTGAAGCAAGGCCTGTTCAGGAGCCAACTGGCTTCCACAGAAGGCTGAGCTGTAGATGAAGGAGGGAGGCGGTGCCTGGTACAGCAAGCCCGTAGCTGGAAGTTTGGGCAGGTCGGCTGCCTGCAGAGCTGCTATTTCCACATACTGCCCTTTCAAGGCCATCCCCGAGAGCAAGGCTGAACTAGGAAGCACTGTGCCCGCTGCCGTCTGAGCTGGAGAAGCAGGAGCCGGGCTGGGCTGGAGGTACAGGTGCTGGGACCTGGGGAGCAAGAACCTGGCTCAGATGGTCCCAACCCTGACCTTCCGGGTCCCAAACAAGGAGGGATCTTTGCTCCACCTGCCCCCCCCCAACCAGGATCCTCTGCTCCCCCCTGCTGGCCTTATACCTGTATGAGTGTACAGAAGGGGCGTTCGTACGGTAGTTGCTGCCACCACTTGCGCTGTGGAGCTGAGACTCGAGCTGGGCGTTGGGGACCTACAGACAAAAGAGGACAAATAAAAAAACAACCATCAGAAGACAACCAAGACACCAACGAAGATGCCCGGGATCGTTTCAACGGGTCTGCGCCCAGTGCACAACCCGCCCTCTCCAACTTTCTGCCCCAGGAAAGCATCTCCCTCTTCTGCCTCCCGCCTGCCAAGATGGCTACCTGGTTCCCATAAAACAGCTCCGGGTACAGCCGTGGCCCCTGGCCCCTCTCACCTGCAGAGAGAAACACCATCAGGCGCTAATCTGCTTCCTTAGAGCCGCTCGCCTGTCCCATCCCTCCCCCAAACCAATCAACTCCCCCTCCCCCTACCTGAGAACATGGGAGCGTCTGCTGGGAAGCTATGCAAACAGGAAGTGGCGGCAGCTGGAGCTCCCGGGAAAGATCGGGGCTCAAAGGACCGACTGGGAGGCATCTCGGGGGATGCCCTGTGGCCAGGAGGGGCTGCAGGAAGCAGCTCCCACTCCCTGGGAGCAGAGGCCAGCTGTGGAGAGAACAGACAAAGAAGCTATTGGGAGGCTGAAGGTCGCAGTCTAATTCTCCCAATTCCCTCTCTCACTCAACTCAATCGAACCTACTTTATGCCACTGCTAGGTAGGTGGACTCAAACACAAACCTTTAGTAATCTAATTCAAGCTATACGTCAGGGAGCAAGCTGCTTCTAAGTCCCGTGGGAGTTCCTCTCATCTCTGACTGCAGCATAGGCTGCTGCCCCCAACTTACCCCTTCGGTGAGTGCCTGGTGCAGCTCTTCACCTGCTTTGGGGACTTCGTTCACAATGAAGCGAAGGTCGGCGTCCTGAAAGGCCAAAGTCCCCAGTCGAGGTCTGAGCCCAGGGCTTCCCTGGCTCAGAGTTTGCAAAAGAGTAGCCTGCGGCAAACCTGGGAGGCAGGTAACCCGGGTGCTCTCAACGGTCACACCTACCTTTTCGCTGGCACCAAACTGGATGGGCGGGCAGGCTCCCGGGGAGTCCAGTTGGGGGCCCTGTTCAGGCTTCAGAACGCCCAGGCCTTCCGTGCTCTCCTTGGCCTTCTCGGCCCGCTGGGAGCGCTCGGTGCCGATAGCGCCCGGGGGAGGGTGGTCTCGGGGCGGGGGCTCCGGGGAGCTGCTCACCTGTTGCAGAGGAGGAGCGAGGAAGCTCATTGAGGCCAATTTTCCTAACCTTAGCAAGTTCGGCCCATTGAAAGCTGTCCTCCTTCAGCAAACAGGTGACCCATCACCTATTCGCTGAATGGGGGAATCGCTTGCCATTTGGACAAAGGCCCCAGGACAGGTAATCCTCCACTTGTGATCATAACTGAGCGCAAAATCCCTCTTGCTTAAGAAGCTGTTGTGAATTCTGCCCATTTTGCAACCATCTTGCCACAGTTCTGAAGCTGAAGCACTGCGATTCAGTTGCTAAATGGTTCTTAATAGTGAATCTGTTTTGTTTGGTCTGTCACCAGGTCGCAAAAGGGGATCACATGACCCCAGGACATTGCAACTGTCGTAAATGTGAATCAGCTACCAATCCTCTGAATTTTGATCATGTCACAATTGGAAATGTTACAGCAGCCCTAAGTTGAAAAATCAACCATAATGCCACTTTAACTTATGTCATTAAATAAGCTGTTGATAGTTCAAGGACTGCCTGTATTCTCCTCATAAGTTACCCAAGAGACACACAGCTACCCTGCACTTCAAAATGAAGGCACTACGATCTCTACTCCTTCCATCTTTCCTGGAAAAATGAAGCCACAAACTGGCTTCAACCAGATCAAGACCAGCCTCCACCGTTATTACACTAAACCTCACATCGCTTTCATTTTATTTAAGGAAGAAGTTTTTAGAATGCAAAGACAAGCACAAAGAGGTGTTGTAAGAGAATTGCCTCTCAGCAAGCAAGACCCTTAATCCATTGAGTTGGCTAAAAAGAACTTTTGGCTGAGGGAGAAGCGATTGCAGGATAAGGCGAAATTTGAAAAAAGCCCACGCAAAGCCAACCACATTCTTTCCTTTCCCCAAGCCCAATTCCCCATCCCCACCCAGTCCACAAAAGGTTGTTTGGAGAGTCTCTGAGGTGTGAGGAGATAACAGTTCCGCCCTCAGAGCATGAATGGCTTTGGAGTCTGGCTGAAACCGGCTGGGAGAGAGAGTTCCTTCTGTCTAGGAAGACCTTCCCCCCCCCCCCCTAATTTCCCAAGCAGTCAAAGCAAAAGCAAAAAAAAACCAAACCAAACCAAGCTAAAAATGCCAGCAAGCCTTTCCAACATAATGACAGGACACAAGGGTGGACCTGGCAGGTGTGAGGGGATGTCCAGCAATTTGCAACACTAGAAAAAAAAGTTCCTTGGAGGGAATGCTGGAGGGATGCAGGGGGTTGAGCAGCCCATTCAAAGGTTTTTTTTACTTGAGTTGGACTGCAAGGATCTCAGAGCAAGGAATCGTATCCTCGTTTCTTTTAACTAGGCAACTGCAAGGAAGTCGCCCACAGAAAGCGCAATTGCTGGGAAATGCCCTATTATAGCCTTGCTTCAGGCCCTATATTGTTTATTAAAACAAGAAAAGAGGATTCCGGGTACAATTCAAAGTGGTGGCTTCAACCTATGGGGGATCTAGGGACTAAGACAAGATCACCTTGTCTTATCACCACAGTACCTAAAGGAGCAAAGGCTGAACCATCTGACTCCAAAGACTGAGCCCTACCTGAGGTTAACTAGAACAGAGAGTAAAAATAGTGACAAGAGTGTCTTCCAAGGGATTAGTTAACTGATTGTATCAGAAGAACACACACATTTAATTAAGTCCTACATGGCAGAACGTTTACACATTGTCAGAAGCCATCGAGATCACAAGAGGCAGAACGAAGAGGGAGCTATCAACAGTTGGCAGCTCCCCAAGAATGAATGTCGTACCTTCTTGTCCTTGAGCAAACTGGAGTCTCTAGTTGGTGGGGGCCTCCTCCTTTGTTCCTTAGCCTCTGTTGCTTCTGGATCGGTGGCCAAGGGGTCATCCTTACTCTTGCCAAGGGCTCCACCCCGCTTGGTGGCAGCATCCGGGGTGGATTTCAGACCCCCATCGGGAGAGCTGCGTTGGCTACAGGTGGCCGAGGAGACCTGGGAGTCACTGCTAAGGTCCACGCCGCTGTCCGACAGGCTCATCTGAAAAGAGAGGTCATCAAGGGGATTCCGGTTAGGAGAGCTCAGGATGAAAAGGAAGCCCAGAACAAAGTCTCTTCCTAACTAGTTTAACGTCGGTTCTGCTCTCTCACAGGCGTTGCTTCCCCCACCCCTTCCAGCAGCAGTGACACCCCTGGCTCTCTCACCTCTGTACTTGCAACCTCTTCGAAGGCGTTCAGTGGGTCAATCCATGGTTCCACAGAGGCAGGGCGGTAGCTTTTCCGAGAAGAGTCTGATTGAATGAAGTACAAGGGGCAACGGTGTGGGGCTTCTCTACAACCTCTCAGGAGGCCTTCAAGGCTCACCCTATCCAAACTGAAGACTTGTTCCAGCTCGTAAGAAGTGTTTGTTTTCAACCTGCGTGAAGGTTGCCAGACATCTGGTGCCCAGGAGCTGCAGACACTTCCTTGCCAAACACCTATCCAGAATGCTCAAAGAACAGCTGACAAAATGGACATTAAAAAAAAACAACAACAACAACCCACACCTATACAGACACACCTTTAACTGGTATGATCAGGTTTGTTCTGGTCCAAAGGATTGTCCATCGCTGCTAGAGCTGCCTATGTACACTTCAACTCATTCTCAACCCTCCTTTCCTTTCCTTTCCTTTCCTTTCCTTTCCTTTCCTTTCCCTTTCCCCTCTCCTTTCCTTTCCTTGGATCAAATAACTTACGAGAATTCAGACGGTTCCAGATCTGTGGGGCTAGCCCTTCTGACACTGGCACACTCCTGCTGTGAGGCTCTCCTGGTGTCTCTTCTTTGGAGGGTGCAAAACTTGGCCCACTGGGAAAGCTCAGGGGCTCCTGGGAGAGGTGGAGAAAGAGGTACCAAAGTTATCCCTAAGCGTTTAACCCAAATGCTTGTCTCTTTCCCTCAATTTTGCACTAGGATGGGGGAAAAACAAACACCTGCTTACCTGCTGCAGAAGATCTTGCTTGCGAGGCCGTTCTCGGCGTTTTGCACCAAAGCCACTTACTGCACCAGATTCCTTCAGAGGAGCACTGCCAGAGCGGAGAAGCTGGTTCTTGTCCAGGAAGCAGGAATCTGAACGGAGAGAAGGAGATAGAGATTCCAATCAAACCAGACAGACAGAATAATCAGGTAACAACATGAATGATAAAAACTCTACATACACAATATCAGAGTTGGAAGGGGCCTTAGAGGTCTTCTATTCCAACCCTTTGCCCGAGGACAAGACCTTATATCATTCTGGAAAAATGGTTGTGTAATCTTTTCCCGAAAATTTCCAGTGTCGGAGCACTGATTAATTGTTATAATTGTCAGGAGATTTCTTAATTTTATTTAAATTCTGTCCCTCTCTGGAAGCTGACACGTTTTGTTTCTCCAAGCACATTAGTGGCAACGCAGCAGACAGGACAATAAGCCATTCTTGCACCGTGCCTTGGGGAAACCAGATCTGTCATTAAAAAACTCATATGAGCTTCTAGAAATTTTACTGTCAAAAGAGGAAAAGAGATGGGAGTTCGGAAACATCATGGTTTTCCTGGCAACTTCCATTTGAAAGCTAATAAACTAGCAATCTTTGAACTTAATTTTAATAGCTACCACGAACAGCCCAAGTTGTTTTTTTCACTGTGTAATCTCATCGATTACAATGGGATTATTAAACAAGAAACAAGAAACAATATGAAACAAAAAAAATGCTTTTCCTCTCCACCCCATGAGCAGAGTTTCCACTCACAATCCCTGTGAAAACTGGTATTCTTGCCAACTAGCAAATTATAGTCCCCAAAGTGCTTTTCAAATGGCAACTGGACTTCCTTGGTTTTTTCCCTTCTCATCCAAGAAGATCGTTTGCTGAAGAAGCTTTTTTTGGATGAGAAGTGAAGTCTTCAAAGAAAAAAAAATAAAAAAAATCACACCCAGTTGCCTTTTGGAAAAAAGCACCTTTGGGACAACCATGACTTAGATGCTTTGAGAATCTCCACAGACATTAAGCAAATGGTAAGAGCCAAAAATTTTCGAGCTTTGGCCTGAAAAGAGCCCCAACGTTACCTGCAGCGCTGCCACTTCTGTTCTCAAAGCACCCCAACGGGAGGCCCGAAGCGTTCCCACTTCCAGATCCGAGGAAGGACGGCTGAGCCGGGCCAGGGGAGCTGGGCTTTGTGTGGCGGCTGCCCAGTTCAGCTAGAGCCTGCTGGATGCCGGCTGGGTCACTGTGAATGACGCGATCCAAACGATACACTGTACTGGTAGTAGGAGCAGGAGGGAGGCTCAGGCCGGGAGAGTGATCGTCTGTGTTTCGGCTGGAGGGGAGCAAATGGGGATCGATGGAAATATTACAAAACTGAAGGCAGAAAGGAAGGAGCGGGCAATGATTTCTTCTCCCTCTGTCCACAGTTAGGCCACCCTCAAATACCCTCCCTTCCATTTGGGGCCAAAGCAGGGATGGGATTCTACCCATTCGCACCTATTCGCTAGAACCGGTTGTTAACATTCTAAGCAGCTCAGAGAACCGGTTGTTAGAAGAAATTACTGGCCTAATCCTGTAAGGAAGGCAGGAAGGAAACATTCTGGTGTTGCTTACAGAAACTACCTCTCTGTTAATCCTTATTACATTCTTGGCAGGACGAGACTTCCTGTCTCCGGAATGTCTCTGGAGTTTTTTCCCCCTCCTTTGCTGGAACTTTGCTTGTGTGGAGTGACCTTTCAAGGTTACAATGGCACTGAAAAAAGTGACTCATGACCATTTTTCACACTTACGACTGTTGCAGCATCCCCACAGTCCTGAGAGGCCAGGGGAGGAGATGCGTGCCTCGATGTGAGTGACACTGAGTTGGCCACACCCAGCCAATAATATGACCACCAAGCCATGACCACCCAGTCACATGACCACCAAGCCATGGCCACCAACTAAGCCACGCTCACAGAACCAGTTGTTAAAAAGATTGAATCCCACCCCTGGGCCAAAGGTTTTTCTTTCTAGGCCTGTGATGGAGGAAGCCAGCTTCTCGTTTCTGACTTCGTGAGTCTTGACTCAAGAAAGGGAGGGACTTGTTCTTGATCCAGTCTGTCAGCCAAAGGATTTTATTGACACCAAAAATAGAGTGACACACTGGCAAACAGCTAAGGATTTTTATGATAAATTCCTTGAAAGAAAGAAGTGGGAAGCCTCAGAAAGGGGGGGGGGGGACATTCAAGCAAAATTTTTGGTGCTTGTGTTGAAGGCACTGATGAAGATTACCTGGTTAAATAAACTTTTGTCAAGAAGACTAGTCGGATACCTGTGCTTCGCTACAAAAGTATGTGGTCGGGCTTAGTTTTGGGGGAGGAAAATAAGGCAAAAAAGAAAAAAATCTGCCTCTGCCTACCAGCATCTATTGGTATTCATCTGGCTAATGTCCTGTCAGTGTGTGAGAGCTGAGGGCTGTTTGGAAACTGAAACAGTATTTGCTGTGTAAGGAGACAGCAAGGAGCCTGGGCGTGGCTTAGCTCAACTATTCTGTACTAAAGCTGCTTGGTGCTGTGAAAGTAAAACTGAAACTCTTCTCCTCTGCTTGTGCTTTGCATTTGGAACAGATTTCTTTTCAGGTGGGGAGAGGGAGTAGAACCCCTTAGCATCAGAGCCTGTTAATAATAATATAGGAAATACTAATGCTCTGAGGGTCATTTTGAAAAATCCTTTCTTAGTGAGCACCTTAGAAGCCAAGAGGAATATAGGTGGCAAATTTCAAGTTTGTAGGCTTTATGGTTCTGGAGATTTTGTGATGATGCCTTGAGTGGTATTTTTTTTTTTTTTGGGGGGGGGGGGGTTGGTGTGTGTATGCGTATTGTATATAGTTACACTGGAATTTAACCAAGATGGAAAGGGATTGAGGGACAGGCTCCATAAAAGCGTTCCTGAACGGAGCTGAGCTTTTCCAGCGTGGCTACTTAAACTGGACATGAATTAGTATGTGGTATTTCAGCCACCAGCCACAGCAGGTAAGGCTCTCTACCAAAGAATACACTTATATTTACTATGGGAAGACAGGACCAGGGGAGACAGGTGGAATATCAAGAGAGTACACCCTCTGAACACTCTTTGGTTTTGCTCTTAACAGAACCAGGTGCTTTTCCCACATGATTTGAAGCTTGGTAATCTTGTTGCTTTTAAAATTGCTATGCAGGAGTATTTGTTACAAGTTAGGTTTTATCCTTCTGCACAATGTAACCTTTGAAAGATAAAACTAGTGCAGAAAGTATAAACAAAAATTGCAACTGCAGCTTATTTGAGACCCACTCCTCTTTCTGCCAATAACCCTTTTCTGATAACCAGGTAAGGATAGACTGCAACTCCCATCATTCCCGATCAGGACTATCAGGCTGCCTGGAAATACCAAAGTGGTACTCAACTGCTTTGCAACTCATCAAATTTGGTACGCGAGGCATTTTGACGCAAAAATTTTGTCCCAATGCTCACTTATTTGTTTGACACTCAACACACAAGCTAGAACTGGTTGGTGTCGGATGCCGTGTGACTGGCTGTATTATTGTTTGGTACTCACTGTTTTTGGTACTCACTCCTGGAACCAATTAACGATGAATACTGAGGTATCAACATAAGGGGAAATGTCACCAAACAAAACTTAGAACAGCACCTTGGTTGGAAATGGTGGCGGAGGCTATGCTAGCTTATGTCAACCAGAACACTTCAAATCATAAATGTCATGCCACTTGCCTTGAGTTCCCTGCTTTTTGCTTCGACTTCTCCTCTTCTCCGCTTCACCTCCCACCCGCCCACCCTTCTCAAAGGTTACACCCTCAGGACTTGCCTGCGATTCTTGGGAGAGGGCCAGCTTCTTTTATCCCCTCCGCTGCGACCGCCGCTGCTCCCTCCACGGCCAGCTTTGCCTCCTCCCCCCGAGCCAGGGTTGGAGCGCCGGTTCTGTCGGTCCATGCCAGGCCGTTGGCTGGAGAAGCTGCGTTTGGACATTTCTTTCTTCTGGGCTAAACTGAGCTCGTTGTTAGAGGGACGCCCCCCGACGGAAGGCATGCCGGAGCAACCCCCTTTCAGGAAGGCAGTGGGGGGAGGTCCGCCTGGCGCCGGCTCTTTCTCCCCACCGCCGCGGCGCTCTGTGAAGTCACTGCTCTCCGAAGCCGTCTCCCACTCCTCATTTGCCTGGTCAGAGTTCTGGTTGGACAAATCCGGAGACTTTGTGCCAGCCACTCTACGGGCAGTTGATTCCTCTGGCATGGGAACAGAAGGCGCCGGGGAGAAAGGCTGGCCCACCACCCTCTGTTCACCGTTGAGTCGGGCGGCGTTCTCCCGCTCCTGTTTCAGCCTCCGGAATCGAGGTGGCTTGTCCTGTTGCTGAGAACGACCATGGCGCCGTCGCCGAGGTGGTCGGTCAAAGCCACGATCAGAGTTGGGGCCAAGGGGAGGCTGCTTAGGGGGGGCTTGAAAACCACCGGTATCCTCTGGGGCCACGGGGGGAGGTCCCGGCGGCGCCTTTTCCTTGACTGAAGATTCCAGAACCGCTTCTTGTTGCTTTTCGGGTTTCTTATTGGGTTGGGGCTTAGATGGAGGGCTCCACCCGCCAGGGGGAGCACGGCCACCTCCTCGGCCACGACGGGAGGGTACACCCCGGGGAGTGAAGACACGGCCACTACGGGCTCCTGGATCTGAGAGGCGTGGGGGCATCTTGTCAGCAAATCGAGGCAAGCCAGGGTGCTGGGAAGGGGGTGCTCCTGTATGAGTCATTGGTGGGCCTCGGTTGCGCTGGCTAGGGGCTGGCTCTTTGGTCATCTCCTTGTCCGAGTGGGCCACATCACTGGCACTCTCATGGGTCTCGCTTCCTGTCTCAGACCCCCGCTGACGTCGCCGTTTCGGGATCTCTTCGTACTCGGAGCCTTCACTCCGTGTCTCGCTGGTGTTGCGAGGACGGAAATTGGAGCCAGGCCCTGTAGTTTTACCAGGCCCATCATCAAGCCGATAGAAAGGCTCCCGGTAGCTACGGAACTCTCGGCTTCTTCCCCGGCCGCCTCGGCCACGGCCACTGTAAGCACCTCGAAAGCCCCGTCCTCGGGCAAAATACTCTCCCCGCCCCCTTGCCCGGCCACGGCCAGCATAGCCCCCACGCTCGTAAGGGCCTTCTCGCCGGCGGCGGCTTGGCGACAGGTTGCCTTGTTGATGCTGCTGCTGTTGCTGCTCTTTGGGTGGCATTACTGTTCCACCATTGACCACTGGCTTGGATTTGTTTTCCTTGCCTGGTTTTGGAGGCTCTTTCGGTAGTTCGGGCTTACTACTCACTGCCTCTCCACTCTCCTTGGCCTTTCCTCCAGCACGCACATCGTCAGCTTCATCTTTTATCTCCTTAGGGGGCGGCGGTTTCTTAATGGGTCCAGCTCGGCGTGGAATCTTGTCTCCAGAAAGGTCTTCAATTTTACGGCTACAGCCAGGACGAGGACCCCAACGTGTCTCAGTTTTGGACTCACGCCGTGGCTGCTTATGGAATTCATGCTGCTGCCGCGGTGGCTTTTCCACCCGCCTTATTATCTCCTCTTTAACTGGGATTTCCTCTTTGGGCTGTTCAGAGGGAGGCTTTTTAGCTACTACTGGACGAATGACCAGAGGCTCCACTGATTTGACCTCTTCCGGGAGGTCACGATGGAGCAACTGTGGTTCCTCTTCACTTTTGCGAGATGTTTGGATTTGGGGCTCTGGTCGTCCATTTCTGTTCACTTCCGCTGGTGCTGCCAGAGGCATGCTAGCTTGCCAGGGCCCTCCTGGCCGTGGGGGCTCATCCATTGGGAAACGATGCAATGGTGCAGGGTTGCCGTTTTCTGAGAAACCCTGGTAGTTCCCCATGTATGGCTGAGAGGGGACAGCATCACGGAGGCGAACAGGGGGTGTCTCGCTCCTGAAAAAAAGACATCAAGTGTATGTTTTATTGCAGAAGTCAACAAGTGTTTGATTTCTGTAATAAAAGTAGTATTCAGTAGTACACGATAAGCTGTTCTAAACTCAATTGTAAAAAAATTCAATTTTTGTAACAGAATTGTCAAAGTCTAGAATGTCTTGCCCGAGCCAATTGCCCAGCCATTAACTTTTTAGAGTTTCAATTTTAGCTTTACTTCTGTGGATCTCACTCCATTTTTAAAAGATCCCTAAGGGAACACACATAAGTGCACTGGCATGCCTATCATCCTGTCAAAAGTTTTGATTTTCTTATTTTGTTTGGTCAAATTTGTAATTTTCATTTGACAAATTAAAAATAAAATAAAAAAGGCAGCCCTAAACTGTGACAACTGCCGTCCTCTGTCTTCTCACCAACTCTCCAGTTTCATGCAAGAGGCGTAAGGAAGCACAACTGAGATACAAAAAGTGGTGTCTTTGGAGTTGAGGCATACAAGCGTAAATTTCCCTCATCAGTCCAAAGAATCATGTTTCCTGATGTGGTTCCAGAAACAAAAACATTAAGTTACTGCACAAGACAGGATTCTTAATTTATCCATTTCCTCATTCCTGAATCCAAGCAGCCCAAAAATCTTCTAAAACTGGGGTGTCAAACTCGTGTTCTCACGTGATGTATCCTAACTCCACCCACCTTTGCTAAACTGGGCGTGGCCAGCACGTAACATATCCATACCACTGGCTGTCAAGTTTGACAGATCTGTTCTAAAGGTTCCTTACCTTAAGCCTTTCTCCTCTTCCTCCTGCTGCCGAAGAGATGCTGGAGGCCTTGAGTCAACACTAGAGGGGGCATTGGTGAAGACATCTCCAGCCCAAGCTAGCTTGGGATCAACAGGTGGGGTGCCACGCTCTCGAAGGATGGGAGGATGGCGGTCAAACTGCTCTGAGTTGGAGCCTCCGCTGTCTGATCGCTCACGGGGTAGAAGACCTGATGCGAGAGAAAGGGTAGCATGTGTACAGATCTAATTCCCCGTGCAGTCTTCTAAACCAGTGGTCTCCAATCTTTCTGGCTTTGCCCACTGTGCCCCCGTTTAAATCCATCTTTCATCAGATTCAGCTGGCCCACAAATCAACATTGGTTTCAACGATACATACCAGAGGGGTGTACACCAGGAGGATAAAAATCCATAGGGGGCCGGCCCTGCATCATGCGTGGGTCCATGTAAGGCGGGATCATCATCCAGCGAGGATCAAAGTTTATCTGAGGCATTGGCGGAGGCCGCCCAATAGAGCCTGGGTAGATGCCTTTGGGTGGAGCCTGCTGTGCCTGAGGGGGTGCTGAGGGCTGCTGCTGTCCAGGTGGCCCTGCCTGAGGATGAACGTTGCCTGAGGGGCCCAGAGGAACACCTGCTGCCTGTTGCTGGGTAGAGGAAGACAATGGAGGCTGGACCTGGCTTTGTTGCTGTTGCTGCTGCTGTTGTTGCTGCCACTGCTGCTGCTGTTTCAGCAATTGCTCCTAGGAGGGTAATGAGAGCATCTTTTACTCCACAGCAAATTCAAACAACTGCTCCTAACCAGAGCCTGTCAGATCTGCCAACAAACCACTTCAGCCCAGCTTCGCTTCAGTTTGATGGCAGCCTGCCATATACTGTGGGGAGGAAGGAATGGGAGAATATAGGCGTGGGGGGGGAGAATGATAGGAACCAGACGTGCCAACCAGAGACAACAGTTGAGAGATCCAAGGACACCAGCCTGGGAAAGAAAGAAAGCCCATAAGCCCACAAAGAGGAATGCCAAAATGTGAAAAACACCTAATTTGAACCTTATTGGGCACCACTAAGAAGACCAAGGGGAGGTGGGCTTGGGAGGAGGAAAAATGACTGTGCTTGTGTGGGAATTCCTCAGATCTGGCTTTGCTACGCTATAACCGCTTAGGTAAAAGTTATACCTTTCACTACAAATGGAGTCGAGGGTCTTTCTTTCCTAAATGCCTAAGCTGGAACAGGTCTGACACAGCTCTTGCTTGCACAAGCAACTGCTAGATATGTTGTTTCAGCAGCTGTGGGGACATCAGCAGGTACCAAATCCTTAATCAGACCTCGACCTAAACAAGGTCTACTGGGCTGTTTCTTCTCAGACATCTCATACTTTACCTGCTGTTGCCGCTGGAATCGAGGTGGTAAGGACTTCTGATATTTGGAATAGCCAAGGGTCTGAGCCGGAATTGGCTGGCGAGTTGGGAGAACCATTTCTCCCTTGGGCTCCACCTTGGCAGAGATGGGCACTGCTGGAAGGACAGGTCCAGGTAAGGCTGGTTGCTCTTCCCTCACTTCTGGAACTTCCTTGGGAGGAGGGGGCGGAGGCAGGGGGGGTTCAGCGACTGTGGAACAAGATAGAACAGGAAAGACAGGAAATGAGTGGCAGAGTCCCATGTAAGTCCCTTCTATAACCAGTGATGGTGAACCTACAACACACATCATAGGCGACACAACCAGTCATTTTGAGGGACACGCCAAGCCTCTGGACCCTCTGGAAGTAATGCCGAGTCATGCTCTTGTGTGGAGCTTCCAAAAAGTACTTATGAATGGAGTATGCTTTCCTCTTCCTCCTCCTTCTGGAGTTACTAAGTCACTCAAGAGCATTCTCTGGTTTTGTGATGCCTTTGAAAAATATTTATAATTATGTAAAAATGTATGTAATAAATTTAAATAATTTAATTCTAATTGCTATTCTGTTATGAATTGTTTCTCTTTTATCAGGGTGTAGGTTGAGGGGGGTATGACACACCAGCAAGATTCAAACATGTTCTGAATTTTTGACCGCTGAGCTCAAAAGATTCATCATTGACGCATCATCATCTATCCACTGCAGGATGAAGGCCTCTTCCACATGTTTCCAACCACTGCCACTGATCTATAAGATCCTTAAAAGCTCATCTTTCTGGCAAAACCAGAAAATTTATCCAAGCAATAGAAGCCATATACAATAAGCAGACAGCCAAGGTAATGATGGAGGGAGAACTTACAGACTTTATTAATATAAGAAAAGGCACAAGACAAGGATGTCCCCTATCTCCTTTGCTATTTGTATTGACTTTGGAAGTGTTGAATAGAAATATTAGAGATGATAAAAGCATAAAAGGAATGAAAATTAAAAAGGAAGAATTTAAACTGCAAGCTTTTACTGATGACAGCCTTTATTTTGGAAGATCCGTTAGAAACAGCTCCAAAGTTATTGGAAAAGATAGAGATATATGGTGAGGTGGCTGGTTTGAAAATAAATAAAGACAAAACAAAGATTTTGACAAAGAACATGCTACTAAGACAAAGAGAAGAACTGGCAGATCTGTTGAAAATTCAAGTTACGAATAAGGTCAAGTATCTGGGGATATACTTGACAGCAAGATGTAGCACATTAAAAGAGAATAACTATATTAAACTTAAACAACAGATAGCTTTAGATTTGAAGAAATGGGAAAACTTACAATTGTCATTAATAGGGAGAATTTCAACAATCAAGATGAATATTTTGCCCAGAATTTTATTTCTGTTTCAAACAATACCAATTAGGCTTGGAAAAGACTATTTTGAAGATTTAAATAAAATTATGTTGAAGTATATATGGCAAGGTAAGAAAGCGAGAATAAAGCTAAAGCTTTTTTTTGCAAGACGCTAGAATTAGAGGAGGTTTTGGCCTGCCCAATTGGGAATTGTACTACCAAGCTGCAAATTTGATGTGGGTCAAGGAATGGATAACATTAAGAAAGATTAGATTGTTGACGCTAGAAGGTCATGATTTGCTGTTGGGTTGGCACACTTTTTTATGGTATAAGGGAACTAAAACACAGAGTTATTTTAGAAGACATTATATACGGGAGTCTTTGTGGTTAAACTGGGAGAAGATAAAAAGACAATGTTATTTGAAAATTCCAGTTTGGTTATCAACTATTGAAGCATTTTCCTATCCTATAATTTATAAGAAGGAACAAACAGTTAGATATGGGGAACTATTGGATGAAAAAGGTGAACTTAAATCGATACAAAATTTAGAGGAACAAGGTATAAAGATGAATTGGTTTTCATATGCACAAATACATTCAAGGTATGATGAAGATGCTAAAACAGAGGGATTTTATGATAAACAGATTGATTTAGATAAGATCTTGATGGGTACTGATGAGAAGGTGATTAAAAAATTATATGGTTATCTACTGGGAATTAAGCTCGAGGAAGAACAAGTTAAAGAAACAATGATTGCTTGGGGGAAGAATTTTGGATATGGGATTGATTTAGAGAAATGGCAAAAATTGTGGTCTCAAAATTATAAAATGACAATGTCAACAGCATATAAAGAAAATTTGTATAAGATGTTTTACAGGTGGCACTTTCCCCCGACAAGAATAGCAAGAATGTTCAAGAATAAATCTGAAAAATGCTGGAAATGTCATCAGATACCTGGCTCATATTACCATATGTGGTGGACTTGTGAGAACGCTAGAAAATATTGGACTAAAATTCACATGTGGTTGGAAAAAATGATAAAGAAACGTATAGATTTGAAACCGGAGTTTTTTCTATTGGGAATCTTACCAGATACTTACAGTTAAAGACTTGAAATATCTGATTGTAAATGTATTAACAGCGGCTAGGATTGTATTTGCTAAAAATTGGAAGAATGAGAAAATACCATCGCAGGAAGAAATTATTAAGAAAATATTTGAATGTGCTGAGATGAGTAGATTGACATTTGAAATTAGAGAGCAAGAGGATAAACAATTTTATGAAATTTGGGATCTTTTCTATCAATGGTTAGATGACAAAATACAATAGAATATCTAGAATGTTAGATAGCAAGGAATATCTTTATTTTTTCTTTTTCTTTTGTTATTTGACATTATATCTATAAAGGGTTTGTAGGACAGATCTGGTATGATTATATGATTTGTTATAGAATAAACTGTTTAAAGTATTGTTATCTCATAAAGCATGAAGGATTAAAAGTATAGTCAAATGATTTTTTAATAGCGATATTAGGATATATAAGTTTGGATTGACAATATGAGTTGTTATGTAATATAACTATAATTGAGACTACGAAATGAATGCACAAAACTGATGAACCAACCGACACACTGTATGTACATAAGAGAGTTGATGTTTTTATGTCTTGTTTTTGTTTGTTGTAGAAAATCAATAAAATTGTTTTCAAAAAAAAAAAAAAAAGCTCATCTTTCTGAATGTATCTTTCTCTCTGCGCTTAGGCTCTGACGTCTCAAAATCTACCAAAAAGGAACTTTTCAACATACCTTTCTCACTTGTTAAAAAACGAATAAGATTTCCTTCCCTGTGTTGACGTTAAGATGAACTCTCTTAGTCCTGCATTGCTTTTCATTTAAATCTTTCTTGATCATTATCCAGAGGTTTGCAAAGTGACCATTTGATGTTATATTTTTAATTCAATACCTTGTGGTGCAGGATAGTTTGTGAGTGTCCAAATTAAGTAAAATGTAATCCTGTTCCCTCAGATTGCAACTGCCCAGCACGGCCAGAAATAGGTCATAGCATGAATGATTAAAAGTATAGTCAAATGATTTGGAGGGGTCTTTTTTTATTTGGGGAGAATTCATACGCAGAAAAAGAAAGCATCAGGAAGAAAAAAACAGACCCTTCTCCTGAAGTCAGTAATGTACTTACAATCAAAATCTGAGAGACCTTTCCTATTTCTTTTCTCCGTTTCTGAGCAAACAACATAAAAAGATTGATTGATAATGCCTTCTGTTATGTCCTTGACTAACTAGCAGCTCCAAAGAATTGCAAAAGATTCTGAGGGCCTCTTCCACAGTAGTCTAACCCAAAAGCTCTATGGGCATTTAAAAAATAAAAGCATAGTCCTGTTAGCTGGAAATGGTGGAGAATGCAGTCTAAAGATGCCAGTTTGTAGATATAGCTATTCTGGAACATGGTTTCAGCTGATGTGGGCCAAGGCCTGTTGAGCCCTCTTGCTTATGGAAATTAACATTGAATGGGTTCTCCAACTTAGCCAATGATCTCCTGCAAGAGGGAGAGAACGGGAGCTGCTGGGAAGATGGGGGTCAAGGAGGCAATGAGCTATACTGCTGTACTGCAATATCGGGCAGCGAAGGGGTTGAAGGAAAGACTGGAGGATGGAGAATGGTCAGTGGCTAGATCATTAGGGGAGGGGCTGTGGAGGTGGAAAGAGAGAGCATAGATGACAGGCACCAGCCTTGCTCTACTCACCTTGCCTGGATTTTACTTAATCTGAAACTTAAATCAATTCAAATATTCCAAATGTTATTTCTACTGATTCAAACCAGGACTGTTGAACTAAGTTTCCAATTTGAAAAAGAACAGTAATAATGAATGTATTATGTAAAGATATAGGTTAAAATACAAAATGCCAAGGTAATTTTTAAAAAGAAAAAAAAATCACACACACACACACACAAACATTAACACCAAAAAAAAAAAAAAAAAGACTTTAAAAGGCATTATATACATATAACATCCTCCCTAGTAGAAAGCTGATTAATATAATAGAGCAATGTTGGTTTCCCAGCCCTTGCTAAACAGGTCAAAAATACTTTTAAACTGTTAAGCTACTGAATACTTACAAATTGTTAGCCTATCATCTGTAAACTGTATTAATAACAAAGTGATTAACAGGAAAAAAAAAACCCCAATAATAATGAATGTATGTATTATTATGTAAAGATATAAAATTAATAAAAATTGTTAACAGCAATAAGAGAAAGACAAAGTTGAAATTCCCAAACCATGTTATCCCTTTTTTGCATTTGAATAACATTATAGTTTCACTGACTTTTGGCTAGTCTCTCAGATATACTTTTCTAATGCTAATATGAAGAAAAACTTACCAAGAGTGGTTGAGTCCAAACTGCTCCCATTGCTGCTGTTGCCGCTGACACCGCCGCCACTGACACTGGCAGCTGCGTTGTGAGGTTTGTTAGCTAAAACCAGCTCCTCTTTTTTTTCTTCTGGGGAGCCTGGGACAGCCAATGGATTGGGGGGCACTGGGGTGGGAGGGGGAGGAGGAGCAGGGGGCTCTTTGGGAGGTTCCGGCTTCAGACGCTTATCAGGGGCGCCAAATTTCTCGTCCAGTCGCTTGAGCTTCTCGGCGCAGGCGGCTCGCCGTTCCTCTTGCATGCGCCGTTCCTCCTCCTCCCTCCGACGCCTGGCCCGCTCCACCGCAGCAGAAATCTCCGATGAGGATTGCTTTCGGCGCTGGCGCCAAGCTTCATCCTCATCCTCAGGAGGAAGTGGCCGCAGTGAGCGGTCCTGGAGGGAAGAAATGGGCTTGGCTCAAAGCTGCTCCCTCAATGAAATTGCATTTTGAGGGAGCAGAAGGGATCTTTCCTGATTTAAGCACTGCAGTGGGAATTCAAAGGTTGGAGGTTTTCACATGCAAGTCACTTAAGCCCCTCACCATTCTATTTATGGGAAAGCAGCCCCTTTTTTGCACAATAAAACAGCAATAAACTACAGGTACTCCTCAACATATCACAGGTTGCTTAGTGACTGAACTTATGGTGCATCCCTCAAAACCTGGATTCAAATTTATGATGGCTGCCCCACCCACCCCGGTCACATGACTGCATTTTGGGGACTCAGAAATCTGACAACGGATACTGCCCTTTGCAGCTTCCTATGGTCATCAGACTGCAATGTACGTTTTTTGCTGGAAACTGGCGTTTATTTCCAGGTCTCAGAGGAAAAAAAAAAAAAGTCCATTGTAGACTATGGGTTCACTTTACAATTGTGCTGTTCACTTAATGAGCAAGAAGTACTAAAATTGGGTGTGGTCATGTGATACCCCACTTAATAAAGGCATGACTTACAACCACAATTCTAGGCTCAGTTACAGCTGTAAGTCGAGGGCTCTATGTAGCTTCCTTTCCTTAGTCATTTTCTCATACTTTACACCAGGGGCATCAAACTCGCGTTGTCACAGTGTCATCAAGTGACGTATCTGGCCTGCAGGGCTCGAGTTTGACACCCCACTTTACACCCTTCGGTTTAAGGCAGAAGCCTGATCCGCTCTTATGTTCTTAAATCCCTAGAGTGGCAACGGCCAAACCTCTCCACAAACTCACCGGGAAATCGTTGGGCTGCCCCCAGTTGCCCCTGTTTGGAGGTGGAGGTGGTGGCGGCGGTGGCGGGCGGATGGCAGGGGAAGGTGGCGGCACGTCTTTGGCGCCCTCTGGAGGACGCGTGTTTTCAGTCCAGGCTGTTTTCACAAGAGATTGTTCCTCTTTGGGAGTTCCAGCCTTCTTTGTCTCAGTGCCTGAGGACTGGCTTTCAGGACCAGAAGTTTCATCATTACTACAAAGAGATAAGAGGGAAGAGTAAAAACAAGAGCTTTGGAGATTGTGTGCACACCTGGTCTGTCTACTTTAATGAAAAAAAATAGCAGCGGTGAGATGATAGCAGTCTTCCAATATCTCAGGGGTGCCGCAAAGAAGGAGTCCAGCTATTCTCCAAAGCACCTGAGGGCAGGACAAGAAGCGATGGGGGGAAACTAATCAAGGAGAGAAGGAACCTAGATACAAATAGTCCTCACTTAAGTGACCATTTGAAGGTACAACAGCACTGAAAAAAGGGACTTATGACTGTTTTTCACACAGATGACCTTCGTAGCATCCTCATGGTCATGTGATTGGTATTTGGATGCTTGGTAACTGACTCAATATTCATGACGTTTGCAGCCTTCTGGGGTCATGTGATCTGACAAGCAAAGTCAATGGGGTAGTCAGATTCACTTAACAACTGTGTTACTAATAGCAACAGCAGTGATTCACTTAACAAATGTGGCAAGAAAAGTCGTAAACTGGGGCAAAGCTCACTTAACAGCTTTCTCACATAGCAACATAAATTTTGGGCTCAATTGTGGTCGTAAGCTGAGGACTACCTGTATAGGGAGAAATTTTCAGACAGCGAGGACACTTAATCAGTGAAATAGCTTGCCTTTGGAAGTTGTGGGAGCTTCATCACTGGAGGCTTTTTAAGAGGAGACTGGAGAACCAGTTGTCTGGAATTGTATAGGGTCTCCTGCTTGAGCAGGGGGGTTGGACTAGTTGACCTCCAAGGTCCCTTCCTGCTCTCCTTATTCTGCTATTCTGTTTGCAGTTGGGGTAATCAGCAATAAGAAGAGCTTCGACTCAAGTGCTCTTGAAATGCAGCCACCTGGGAATGATTCTCCTTGGCTCTTACACAGCTGAGGGCTGCATTTCCAGAGTGTCACATTTGAGCAGAGGTACTTTTTAAAAAAACAAAACAAAAAACACCTTCTTTCCTACATCTCCTCCTAACCCAGGAGAGCCAAGTTCATGGGAAAAATCCCATGCCCTCAGTTACCGCACTGCCCAATTCCTACCGGGTTTCGGTAATATCTTCATCGGACTCTTTCCCGTCTTCTTCATCACTGAATTTTAGCTTTTCAGTGTAGTCCACTTCTTCGTGGGCTCCTGGTGAGAGAGGAGGGGAGTGATAAGGAGATCGAAGGAGGGCTGGAAAGAAATGGTTGCATAACCCAGCAACCATTAGGTGATCCTTCCCGCCAGTTTACCTGCCCAGCCATCATCATTTTCCTGGTCCAACTCATCAAATTCTTTCAGGTCGTCCTGCTTGAGGACAGGAGGACGGCTTACAGGTTCCGAGGTGCGCAACTGAGGTTGTGCGGGGCGAGGCCCAGGGAGCCGCTGGAACCTGAGAAGGAAAGAAACAGCAAGAGAGTTGAAACGCCACTTATGCTACTGGCTAACCAAGAGGCATCTTAAATCCAGGAGTCAATGGGTATCCAAAAATATCTGAGTTCAGATGTTCTCCAGCCCACGTAGTGGAGAGGCAACCCATATTCATTTCTAGTGCATGAGCCACCAGACCAATTGCAGCCAGACTTTGAATAAAACTGTAAATTCTACCGATTTAGAATTTACCCGCGATACCCATTTAAGCGTTGGTTAATGAGCTGTGTTAATTCTTTTATCTGAATGTGAATACTGGGAGCAAACTAAGAAATGAGAAAAGTGTGTTTCCTTAACTCAATCCAGTATTTTTCTAGGACTATATGGCTGACATGAGCCCACAAAAGGGGCAACTCATTTAAGGAAGTGCCCACAGATCGAAAGGTGGCCCTGGGCCAGTATCTTCTGAAATAGGCCTTTTTATTGTGGATCTCAATAGCTGGGCATCCCTTTCACTTCTTTATTAGCAACCATATCCATCTTTCTTCTGTTTAAAAGATACAAACTTTATAATAATATCATCTTCATCTGCCTTTAACTATTCCGGAATTTAAAATAACAATCAAATGATGTAAACAGTTTCAGAGTCTCTTTATTAGACCATAATATTATACTACAAAAAAAAAAAAAAAAAAATCAAACATTTCACTTTTGCTTCTGCTAGAGAGCAGATATCCTCCTCAAGCCACATTCATTAACCCCTAATTCAATTCCCTTCACTCACAACCCCCCCGCCCCCCAAAATCTCTGATTTACCTCTGTGCCTCTGCTGTGGGGTAGCGGTAAGGTCCCTGTGGCCCATACGGAGGTGGGAATGGGAGATATGGGGGATACATCTGCAATTGAGTAGAGAAGAAATTCATTACGGGGAAATTCCCCCCCCTCAAAAAGCTTTCTAATGAAGCAAAAAAAAAAAAAAAAAAAAGCTCATTTTCTTCCACAATATACTTACAAATGGCGGCATCATCCCCCGATAGGGAGGGAATTGAGGCGGGATGCTGGGCTGCATGCTGACACCAGCCCGTCCATCCTCAGGCACCAGCTCCCCATCGGTGCCCCGCCCACCTCCATCCCGCCAGCTGGTTGCGTCTGCAAGAGAGTTATCGGAGGAAGCCAGTAAGTGCGGGAGAATGGGGGAAGAGAGCCTCTCGAATGATTTACCCAGAGGGAGATGCCTCAGAAGCCACTGTCACTTACTCTGGGGGCGGAGGTTTGGTCCGGGCCCATACGACGCATCGGTAGTGTCCTTTTCTTTGCCAGCTTTGTCCTGGTCGCCAGCCGCCTGCAGGGTCGGAAATTCCTCGCGAGAGAATCGCGACAGTAGGCTTGATCCCTTTCCACCTTGACATCAGAGAAAGACCGTGGAGTCGCTCGGCAAGATGGCTCCATCTTGCAGAAAAAAATGGGAGTGTTTTTAACTTGCATGAATTGAAGGAGGGGGGGGGGAAACTTACCATCTCCTTGTGCTCCATGGGTAACGCTGGCCTGTGCCCAAGACTTTACCCCGCTTGCTACTGTAGGGGGATTCTGAAAGGAGGAGACAGGATGAGAAATATTAACAAAGAAAATATTCCAAGGGCTTCCAATTAATTATCAACAATGCAAGTAACTAGAGATCCCAGTACCTGGGCCATTTTTCGGTAAAACGTCCGTTTAATGATGGACATCAATTGCCACATCACTAGCTAAACATGGGATTTCAAGAATTCAGAATTTATTGGTTAGGAAAGGCGGATCTAGAAGTTCATACTAGTTCCTTCAAGTTAATAAATTTTCTAAGATCATGGCTACATGTAAAATGGACGTGCTTAAAAAAAAAAACCTTCTCGAAGGGTGCAAGTTAGAAGCGTCCAGGAGTTGTTACTCAATCATTCTTGCATCTTGCAATTGTTACTGAGAAACTCATAGGCATGAATGTTGTTTAGACATGACATTAAACTATGTTCACCTTTAACAAAAGATTCAGGCTCATGAGCAACTTCTTCATTCTTCAGGGCCCACAAAGATCAGAAGCTTTTGTCTGGCAAATCATAGGCAAGCATTTATATATAACGAGGCGCTAAAATGTTTTGGATGGTATAAGGGTGCAAAACAGGCTCATTATTGCTCAATACTACACATGAATCAGGGTGCTATGATTTGTCCACACTGCTGCCACCTCCAGTATAAATTACTGCAACGTGTTCTACGTGGTGGGGCTGCCTCTGAAGCAGACTCAGCAGCTACACTTGGGACTGAATGGTGCAGCTCCTCTTTTGGCAGGCAACGCTAGCGATATGCACACCGAGTGTGGCTGCAGTTCTCTGTACTGGTTTTTCCAACAGGCTTCCAGGTCCATATATGAGGCTTATGCACATGCCCTGTGGGTGATTCAGGAATCAAGAGAGAGTTAAAAAGGCTCTGGAAAATACCTTCCCCGAGGTGGTGCCTGCGCTTCTGATCATTTGGGCAGCTGTTATAACACAGCTTGTTTGGACAGCTTTGAGGGGCGACCTTTTGTTTATTGTGTGCATAACCACAACAATGTTGTTTGGGTTATGAACTTTAACGCTAATCCACAACAGAAAGCAGTACGGGCCTTTTGCTGTGTGGTATCTTTAGATATTTGAAATGTGCTCTCCAGCCATCCTTTTCACTCATCTTTTCAAAGCAAAACATTAAACATCTCTCTTCATGGAAAAGTTCATCTTCACAAAAAAAGCCTCCCGGGAATTAGTGGCAACCATTTTTGTATTACAGGTAGTCCTTGATTTACGACAATGGAGCCCAAAATTTGTTGTTAAACAAGACATCTGTGAAGTGAATTCTGCCCCATTTTACGACCTTTCTTGCCTCAGTTGTAAAGTGAATCACTGCAGTCGGTAAACGAGTATAACCTGCTTGTTAAATGAATCTAGCTGCCCTGTTGAATTTGCTTCTTGGAACATCACAAAAGGGGATCACATGACCCCGGGACACTGCAACCGTCATAAATAAAAACCAGCTGCCAAGCACCTGAATTTTGCTCACATGACCACATGGATGCTGGAAAGGTTGTAATTGTGAAAAATGGTCATGTCACTTTTTTCAGCGCTGCTGTAAATGTGAACAGTCAATAAGTGGACTGTTGCAAGCTGAGGACTAATTGTACTGCCAAGCAATTACATGGACTTGTTCATACAGTCAGCAGAAACCAAAGTTACTTGAATCTTGAGATTTCTTTCGCACACAGAACTATCCCTTCCCATTGTTCTGGACAGATTAAAATCCACTTTTCTGTAATTCAGTATGCAGTTTGGAATACTTAAGTTTTAGATACCAGTTTAAAATCAAGAACGTCAGTACTTCCCTCACTATCCCTACTACTTGCTCTTTCCATAACTGTCTTTTTGAAACAGAGCTAAACCATTATTCATTTTCAAAATGCTTATAGAAGTTGATGTAGTAGTGTGACTCATGAACTAAGCCATCAGCCATATATTGCAATTCACATAGTGTGTGTTGGTAAACGTGCTATGCTATGCCATACTTGTTATCCTTATTGGGATTCGTATGGTTCAAAAATAAGCTAGTTTAAACTGGTATGATCATAGTTTCGATCAGCCTGTCATTCAGTTGGATCAACATTTGCTTCCAGTTTACATAATTTACTTCCAGAAATTGCCCCGCCTCCACAGTGAGAATAGCATTAATTTGGAGCTGATCACATAAGCCATAGAGGACAACAAATATTGGAGAAATCTTGTTTTGCCAGGTTAGGTTCCTCAACTGGTCAATTTGGTACATTCTTTGCATTGCATTACCTCTCCAGTCAGTTGTAGCAGTTCTAGCTTTTGGATACAAAAAAGACTTAGGGAAATCTTCTATAGGCTCCAAGGATTGGCTGAGAATTGAAGCCCAAAGAGAGCCCGTGTAAAGGTAGAATGCGGATGTGCATGCCTGCCAAAACTTATATTCAGTCTTTAGGGAGGCAGATGTTGCAGGAACTGCTTTCAATCCAGTCTTGGCCCAAGTCTCCACTCCCCCAACCTGACATAATTGCTTCTGTACCGAGTCCATACAGAGAGTGTGGTAAGGACAGCTGAGAAGGTTATAAGAAACTTGCTTCCTGTTATTCAGGATAGTGCTTGTAAGCGCTAAGAGCTCAAAGACCCCACAGGCCTACTTCATGGTCTGTTTCTGGGAGGAAGTTTCAAAGCATTTCTAGCAGGACCACCAGATTCTGTAACAGCTTTGTTCCTTATGCCATGCCGTCTGATAAACTCACAAGGTTCGTTTTTCTCGCCATGCACATGCATATATCCGGACGAGACTATGTTGTTTCTGTGTGGGTATATGCATAATTTATTTACTTATTTCTTTTGTTATGGTTATGTAGTATATATTGGAGGTGGTGACCCTTTGAGAGCTGTCCGCAACGAAATTTCATTTTTAATGTATGCTGATAGAGTGTACATTTAAAGTGACAATTAAGTTATTCTAAGTCTTCCCAGGAAAGGGAGGGAAGGGTAGTTGCATGGTGGACCACCAAAAAGAGGGGCAGCTGATACATCAAAGATGGACAGAGTGAGGAATAATTAGTAAGAGAGCACAGACTAGAGCTAGAAATCCCATATTTCTTTCTTTCTTTCTTTTTTTTTTTGGAGGGGGTGGTGGCAGATATGTTACAACTAGATAGACACAACTGTCCAGGGGAAAAAAAAAGATAACCTGGCTGAGTACTTCCAATCTCCCATTCTTGCCCCAAATTTACCTCGGGGGCTGTTGGGGGTCGTTTCGTTTGGTTTGAGGCAGACGTCTGTGTAGCCGGCGGTGACTGCGATTCCGGCGGCTGAGTTGTCGAGGCATCGGTACTAGAGGCAATTAAAAAAAAAGTTAAAACAGTGTAAGCTTGGCAAAATGCGCACAGATGCTCCAATTATACAATGTCCTACCAGTCAATGACTATTTCAGCTTCAACCACAACAATACAAGAACGCACAACAGATACAAACTCAATGTAAACCGCTTCAAACTCGATTGCAGAAAGTACGACTTCAGCAACAGAGGGGTCAATGCCTGGAATGCACTACCTGATTCTATTGTTACATCCTCTAACCCCCATTCCTTTAACCTCAAACTATCCACTACTGACCTCACCCCATTCCTAAGAGGTCTGTAAGGGGTATGCATAAGGGCACCATTGTGCCTCCCGTCCCTGTCCTATTGTCCCCATTTATTCGTACCTATTTCCTGTATTCTTACTCACGTTTATGCTTATACCTATTATCTTGTAAGTGATTGACAAATCAAATCAAAATCAATCAATAAATAAAATGGCTTCACGTCTTGCCCTACCTACCTCTTTGGGTCTGGCTGTTCCTGCTTGCTTGCCCATCCTGTCCCGTCTTTCGGCACTAGTGAGACGTTGGGGTCATTGCCTTTGTTCTCTGCTTTTAAGCTTGGCAGGTTTGCAGGGGGTGGCATGCGTCGGGCAATGGCAACCTTACCGAGACTCTGCAAGCCATGGCGGGGGGTTACTGCAGGAAAGAGGATTTCAAAGGTTAAATGCTGCCCCAAGATATCTTTGAGCAACTGACTGTCCCGATTCACACCAATTGTCAACCGGACTTTTTGTCAAATCCCCAGTTAACCGGTTACGATAAGGGACAGCTGCTCAGGGCGCTGCGAGTACCATCAGAGCATCAGAGATAGAGCAAGTTCATCATGACAGCTGCCTCCTTCTTTAAGAACGGAACTGGGAAGAATCAGCTTGATACAACACTGGCCATTTTTACCTGTGGGTTTCTGGATCTCTAAGGACTTGCCCTTGTACGTATCAAACAGGTTGAGCGACGAATACTTTTTTCCATCCTTCCCCTTTGCTGTTTGCCCCAAACGATCTGACATTGCGCTGTAAGGTCATTGAGTACGATGGTTCCTCCTGGCTCCCCGCGAAACGTGCCTATGTTGGAGCAGGAAGGAGGAGACTAAGAGGAAGAAAATGCAGCCATGTTGGTTTTATCTTTCCCCACCAATTAGCAGCTATTAAATGTAGTAGCCAGTTGACACAAGCAGAGCCAGCTTTAGGCTAAGGCCAAATTAACATTGGCTTAGGACACCAAAGCTTAAAAAGGGCACCAATGTTTCCCTAAGTCATTCTAAAATGCAGATCTTCACATCGGTGGGAAATGGCACCATCAGTCAACATGGCTCAGGGTTGCTGTATTCCTTTGAACTGGCATTGGATAGCCTTGAACTGGCTTTTCCTTATACAACACTGAGGCTAATCATGACGATGTCCCATTTTTCATATCCATTTGAAGGAAATATAATTAAACACCTTTATAGGATTGCCCATCTCATTAAACATGACTTGGCGGTATACAATCAACAATTAAAACAACATCACAACTATCGTTGGTCCTTCAAATAGCATGGACTTGTAGGGCTTTAAAGCTCAGAACCAGCATCTTGAATTGCACCTGGCAGCATATTGGCAGCCAATGCAGCTCACAGTGCATAGGTGTGACTTGTGCCGTCGTAAAGGCACACAACTGTGCAGCCACATTCTGCACCACTTGAAGCTCCTGAAGAGTCTTCAATGGCAACCACACATGTAGTTTGCATTACAGTAATACACCCTAGAGGTGACTAGGGTGACTGTGAGCAGAACCTCATGGTCCAGGAAAGAGTGAAATTGGTGCACAACATAACTTTGTGCAAAGGCCCTCCTGTCAGGAGTCACAAGTCTAGAAGGACCCCCAGATTGCGTACTAGTCTGTCTGGGATAGTGCCAGCCCATCTAGTATCAAAGATGATAAAAGTTCCAGATCCACAAAGACCAAATGCCACTTAGTCTTGCCAAAGTTCAGAGGAAGCCTGTTGTCCCAGATTCAGACCCAGAGCCTCCAGCAAGTGAGACAAAACACCAATAACACCACTCAATATGCCAAGACAGAGATGTACAATTTGGGGATTATCAGCATAATGATACCTCACCCCAGGATGACAAGTGATCTCACCTAGAGGCTTCATGCAGATGTTAAACAGGAGTGGAGAGAGTACTTAAATCTGCAGCACCCACATAACAAGAGGCTGCAGGCAGGACTCACAATTGACACTGACTGGTACCAGCCACACAGGAAGAGAACCAGCCCAATATTGCACAGTCCACTCCCTATTAATGGAGCTGATCCAGAAGGTACCATGACTGGTACCATGGTACCGAGGGCTGATGAGAGGTAGAGGTAAAGGCACTACTGCTGACCTGCTCCTGCCAGAGATCATCCAAAAGTGCAAACAATGCCATTTTTGTTGCATGCTCAGGTCTGAATCCTGACTGAAAGGAGTCCAAATAATCAGCTTCACCCAGGTTTGCTGAAGCTGATGTACAACCAACTTCTCCATAATCTCCCTGAAGGAAGAGTAGATAGATACTGGATAAAAATTGTCCAGTACAGAGGGATCCAGTGATGGCTTTTTGAGAAGGGAGTGGACCAAAGCCTCCAATGGAACCACACCCTCTTTCAAGGATGAATTAGAACCCAACCATCCCATATTCCCAGGCAGCCTTATTAAGCATAGATCTAAGGAGCAAGTGGCTGAGCTCATTGTCCTAAAGACCTTGTCCACTTCCTCAGATCCAACAGGTTCAAACTGTTCTCAGGTAACAGGGGGAGACTGTGTCCCAAGCACCTCCACTGGATCCATACCAACACTGATGTCTAAATGGCAACTGACGGATGTTCTGCAAACTCATTCTTCCATGGAGGCAATCTTCCTTTCCCAGGAGGGCTTGAGTCACTCTAAACAAGGCCAAGGGTGGCTAACCATAGATAAAATAAATGTGGCAAAACTCCTGTTCATTGGCCATCCTGATCGCCACTAGTTAGGCCTTAATAGTGGCTCTCACCCATGTTCAGTCGAGTTAATCCTTTGGCCTTCAGGGAGATGACACTTCGCCATAAACCAGAGTGTGATGAGATTCAAAGGAGATGAGGTCACATGGACACTATCCAATCTAAAGCCTCAGCTGCCCTCTCATTCCAAGCAATGACCAAGGCTCTATCAGTTGGTGGTGCAGATCATCAGGAATAAGCCCCATTTTTCTATTGAACCTAACAAGGTCTACCAATCACAGGAAGTGGAAATCTAATATTGTCCCATCTCTCCGTAGCAGGGGGCAGCACCAGATGATCACATGGCAACCAGGGCATGACCTGACCATCACAGTGGAGTTACATATAGCTCCCTCCAACTTCAGATCACATTACTAGTGTTCCAGCAGCAAAATGAGATCAAATGTATGGCCGTTGCCCCATGTCAGGCCCTGGGTGATCTGGGATAGGGGCCTGGTTATTTATTATGGTGGCCATGAACTTCTGAGCCACCTCAGACCTCACTTCCAGAAAAGGCAGATTGAAATCACACAGAACTGTAAGCCTGGAAAATTTCACTGCTAAATTCAAGTCAAGAGTCAAGCAGCTCAGGCAGGGAAGTTGCCACCCAACTGGGAGGCTGGTATACAGCAGTTACAGTCCCAACTGATGGAACAGGATCTGATAGCTGGCAACCTGTGAAACAATGCCCCTGAAAGCCACAAGAAATTCCCAGGTGATAACTGGCAATCACCCCAGCTGCTGCCTTTAAATCTTGGCTGATGCCACACTAAAACCCCAGCTGGGCGTATTTCCAAGAAGTGAGTATCTCCTCTAGACTCAGTCAGATCTTGATAATACAGGTAGTTCTCAACTTATGAGCACAATGGAGCCCAAAATTTGTGTTGTAAAGTGAGATACTTGTTAAATGGGATTTGCCTCATTTTACAGCCTCTCTTGCCAGAGCGGTTAAGTGAATCACTACAGCTGACAAAGCTAGCAACCCGGTTGTTACGTGAAACTGGCTTCCCCATTGACTTTGCTTATCAGAAGGTTGCAAAAGGGGATTATCATATGACCTTGGGACACAGCAACAGTCATAAATATAAACCAGTTGCCAACATCTGACTTTTGATCATGCTATCATGGGGATGCTGCAAAAGTCGTAAGTGAAAAACATTCAAAAGTCACATTTTCAGAGCTGTTGTTCCTCTCTGAATGGTCACCAAGCGAATTGTTGTTAAGTCCAGGACTACATGTACACACCAGGTCAAATGGCAGGTGAGGGAGGCTTTATTACTGGTTGGCCTGGCATTAAGCAACAGCTGAAAGCAGGGCCTCTCAATCAACACATATTAATGCAATTCTCTCTGTGGAGAAGTGCACCTGGGTTGGCAAAGCAAGCAACCAAGGTAGAGGCATGAGAAACTGAGACTGACCAACAGCAGCCTTCTATCAGCTTGACTCACTGATTTTTGCAATTTAGCAACAACAAACCATGTGTTAATTGCTTATTCATTTTGGCCATCAGGGTCAACCATTCAAGGGAGTAGGGATGCCATTAATAAGGGCCCCTACATTTCCAATTGCATCAACTGATAGCAACTAACAACAATAATGATATATGTAATCCTTGACTTACAACATAGTTTGGAACCAGAATTTCCATCACTAAGCAATGTAGTCATAAAGTGTGACCATATTATTTAATGATGGCAATCCCTGCACTCTCAGTTGCTGTTAACACAGTCATCATGTGGGCAACACCCTGCCAGTTTCCCACAACCAAATTAGTGGGGAAGCCGATAGGAAGCTGTGTCAAGTGGTCTGTAGGCAGGCTGGCAGGCAGGGAAGGGTGTGAAGGAAGTGCAAGGGGGCATAGCAAGGCTCAGGTACGGAGAGTGTGTGAATGACCAGAGGAAGTACAGAGGGCTTGTGGAAGGAAGTACAGATGGGGAAGGCTTAGCTCAGTGATCTTCCCTGTTGGCTTCCCCAGCACTTCTTCTTCAATGAACAAAAGATTTTAACCCAAGGACAACCAGGAATGAACAAAAGCAAATATAAGTGTCCCAGGATAATGTTGCAGGATCCAATCTGGGTTGGTCACTGGGACTAGAGATTTTGTCTTCTGAGCTTTTGGTCTCTTGCTGGAGCACATACAACTTCAATAAGCACCATATAAATCTCACACACAACAGGACACACTCTGCTAGAGAGAAGTTCCTTGAAAATGGGCCCCAGCACGAGTCGGAAGACAAAAACCTCTGGTCCTAGTGACCGACCCTGACTGGATCCTGCAACAACCAGTCATTTCTTTGGTATCCCATTTTTTAGATTATGGGTGATCCCCATATATGCTTTATCAATGAAAATTCTAGTCAAGAGAATTTCATTTAAAGAATAAAGCAAGTATTGTTGTGTCTCACTAAAGTATCCCTAAGGCTCCAAGTCAAAAGACAAGAACTATTTAACCTTTGTAATATTGTTTACATATATTTGAGTTTCACTGTGAACTATGCAGCACTACTAGGCTCCTTGCAGAGAATGGACGTTGGTTCTTACCTGATAGGCCCCTTCTCGGCGAGCCGTGAGGAGCATCCAGAGAGTGGGATGTGCTTCCGAGTCCTCTTCTTGCAGGCTGAGCTTTAGCTGAGGAAATGCTCCACCCCCTCACGTGACTCCAAGTAGTGTTCCCCCAGTTTTTTGCGATAATGAGAAGAAAGCTTAAGAAATCCTTCTAATCAACTATTGGCTCCTTGGCTGAAACCAGAGTACCCACCAGACGGAGGAGTTAGGGTGGGGTTGGATGCTCCTCGCGGCTCGCCGAGAAGGGGCGTATCAGGTAAGAACCAACGCCCATTCTCCCTCGAGCCGCTCGGAGCATCCAGAGAGTGGGCCATACCAAAGCTTGGCTGTCCTACGGGTGGGACTCCGTCTGGGCCGGAAGCCCCTCCGGGTCACTGATGACCCTCTGCAGGACTCGTCGGCCAAAAGAGGCCTCTGCTGAGGCGTATACTTCTATTTTGTAATGTCTGATGAATGGGGACGGAGAGGCCCAAGTGGCTGCCCGACAAATGTCAGCGATTGGGGCTAGCGTGGCCCAAGCCGCTGAAGTAGCTGCATTCCTGGTGGAATGAGCGGTTATTCCCCCAGGAGCGGGCAGAGATTGTGATAGGTAGCACCTGGCGATAGTCGCCCTGATCCAGCGACTGATAGTTGAGGGAGAGACTTTGAGCCCCAATGTCCTGGGCTGAAAGGAGAGGAAGAGGGATTCTGATCTTCTCAGGGGTTGTGCGCGCTTAATGTATATGCGCAAGGCCCTTCTAACATCCAGGGTGTGCCAAAGGGTTTCCCTGTCCCTCGAGGGTCTGGGGCAAAAGTTTGGGAGGACCAGTTCCTGAGACCTGTGGAAGGGTGAGTTAACCTTGGGTAAGGTGGGGTCGGGGCGAAGGACCACCTGATCAGCGTGGAACACGCATAAATCATTTCTGATTGACAATGTTGCTATTTCCGAGACCCTACGAGCAGAAGTAATGGCCACTAGAAAAACTACTTTAAACGTTAGAAATTGAAGGGAGGACTCCCTCAAAGGTTCAAATGGGTGCCTTGTAAGTGAAACAAGGACCTTGTTGAGGTCCCATGTGGGGAACCTATGAACAGTCGGAGGGCACAAGTTGGTGGCACCCCTGAGGAAAGCTCTAACCCGGAGGTGATGAGAGAGAGAACTGAAGTTATCACAAGAAACAACGGTTGAGAGGGCAGTGACCTGCCATCTCAGGGTGTTAGGGGCAAGCCCTTTACGTAGGCCTTCTTGAAGGAATTCCAAGACCTGCACAATAGAGGGAGAGAGGGGGTCAACTTGGAACCTGCTACACCACTTGGAAAAGCCCTTCCAAGTGGCATCATAAATTCGTGTGGTGGAGGGTCGCCTAGCGGTCAAAATAGTGTCGATTACCTGACTGGAGAATTTTTCTCTTCTCAAATGGATCCGTTCAACCTCCAGATGGCTAACTGGAGCCATTGGGGCTCCGGATACAGAAGGGGCCGCTGAGAGAGAGAGATCCTGTCCGGGGGGATCCTCCATGGGGGCGCTACTGAAAGATTGCAGAGGTCTGCAAACCACGGTCTCCTGGGCCAATAAGGAGCCACCAGGAGCAGGTCTGCCTTCTCGTGAATGAGTTTCTTTATGACTCTGGGAACTAGCGGCAGCGGCGGGAAGGCATATAAGAGCCCTGGGGGCCATGGGCAGCGTAGCGCGTTGTGGTTCTCCATGAGACGGGTACTTGGAGAAAAACCGTGGAAGCTGTGTGTTGGACGGTGAGGCGAAGAGATCCACCCTCGGGAGGCTGAATATTCTGGACGCCTCCTTGAATAGGGATGGATGGAGGTGCCATTCTGCTTGGTCCACCGTGGCCCCGCTCAGCCAATCCGCCTGGATGTTGGAGATTCTGGAGATGTGCTCGGCTTTTAGTGAGAGGAGGTTGGATTCTGCCCAACGGCAGAGGCGCTCGGCCTCCCTCATCAACTGAATAGACTGGGTGCCTCCTTGCCTGTTGACATGGGCTTTGTCCATGACGTTGTCCGTGAGAATAAGGACGTGACGCCCGCGTACCAAGGGGAGGAATCTGCGCAGGGCCAGGTGGACGGCATGCAGCTCCAGCCAGTTGATGCTGCATCTTTGCTCGATCGGCGACCACTTGCCCTGTGCCGAGAGTGAGTTGACCTGAGCGCCCTAACCGGATAGGCTGGCGTCCGTGGTGAGGGTTAGACGCTGAGGTTCTGAGAAGAGGTGGCCCCTGTTGATGGCGGGGTTGGTCCACTAGAGGAGAGACGTGAGGACCCTTGGAGGCACCTTGACTCTGGATTTCGAGTTGCTTCTTCCGGATCTTTGGAATGGGAGCAGGAACCACTGGAGGGATCTGCTGTGTAAACAGGCCCAGGGAATAATTGAGATGCATGAAACCATCTTACCCAATAATTTAGAAAGGTCAAGTAACGCCACCCTCCTTGATCGCCTAATCTGTTTGACCAGAGCTTGAATGCTGAGGAACCTCTCCGAGGAGAGGAAGACCCTTTCTGTAACCGCACCCAAGTGGGTGATTCGGGTGGATGGGATCAGTTGACTCTTTTGCCAATTGATGAGGAACCCGTGTGCCAGGAGAGCGGAGAGGGTGGCTCTGGTGTCCCTGACTGCCTGGGTCTTGGACGGGGAGAGAATAAGGGTATCGTCCAAATAGCAGTGAAGGCGGACTGGAACGCTCCTGAGGTGAGCTGCCAGGGCTGCGAGGACCTTGGTGAAGTCCTGGGGGCCGAGGCCAGACCAAAGGGGAGGGCCACATATTGATAGTGAAGGTTATTATAACAGAACCTAAGGAATTTGTGGTGAGAGGGCCGGATTGGAATGTGTAGGTATGCCTCCGAGAGATTTATGGAGGATAACCAGTCACCCCGCCTGGTACCCAAGAGAATCGATTGCAAGGTGTGCATTTTGAATTTGCACTGGATAAGGTGGCGGTTTAGCCGTTTTAAATCTAATATAGCTCTGCATCCCCCAGAATGCTTGGGCACCACAAAGAGGTGGGAGTAGAATCCTCGCCCCCTCTGGGCCAGTGGAACGGGTTGAATGGCCTGAATGTCAAGCAGGTGTTGGATGGCTGCATCCATTAGTGCACATTTGGCGGGATCTCTTGAGGTGGGGAATGTCATAAAGAAATCAGCGGGGGCGGACCGGAACTCAAGGGCGAGACCAAACCTGACGGTGTCCCTAACCCATGCATCGGATGTGGATTTGTCCCATTGAGCGGCGAAGTGTCTAAGGCGGCCACCGATGGGGAGGGAGGAAGAAAATCTATCTGGGTCGGCAGTAAGGGCCTCCCCCCGATCCCCTAAAGGGCCTCTTATAGTTGCCGCCCCGTCTGTTTCTGTTGCCTGAGTCCGAGCGGTCCTGAGACCAGAAGGAAGAGGGTCTCATGTATCTGGGCGGGAAGGGGAGTTGGTAGGAGGGACGGGGGAAGCCCCTCCGAAAGGGTTGGGGGGCCTCTTGTCTCTGGCCTCCGAAAAAGGGAGGGCAGGTACTTCCTCTTGCTGCGGCCCTCGACCAGCAGGGGTTCCAAGGCCAGGCCGAACAGTTTGTCTCCCTTGACGGGAGCAGTGGCCAGCTTGACCTTGTTTTTAACATCCGCCTGCCAGTGCTTGAGCCACAGTAGGTGGCGAGCTGTGACATGGGATGTTATCGCTCTGGAAGAAAACTTTACTGATTGGTAAGTGGCGTCAGCTGAAAACTCGGCCGCGGCCACCAGTTTCGCTATATATATATATATATATATATATATATATATATTTATATATGGATCTTTGGTTATTTGGGTTTTCTCCCGCAAGGAGGGCTTGTCCGGTTAGCTCAGCACGCCTGGTGCTCTTAAGGAGCAACTAGCCCTTCCCGGTCAGCGTTTAGGGTGGGGGGGAATCCAGCGAAAGTTGCGCGCCACAAGGCAGCGTGGAGGCAGCGACGCGATCTAATAATGGGGGGGTCGCGCAAAGCACTGCGAACCCGCCCGCTTGGCCCCTAGGGGCGAGGGGAGACTTCCCCTAAGTCCCAACCTTTTGCGCAGGAGGAAGGAAAGGAAATATCAGACCTGAAAATGAGGAAAATAGCCAGAATAATACACACAGTATAAATCAGCCAAGGAGCTCTTTCCAATAACAGCCTGACTCTTCGAGGCTGAGCAAAAGATAGGGGGAACGCTACTTGGAGTCACGTGAGGGGGCAGAGCGTTTCCTCTGCTAAAGCTCAGCCTGCAAGAAGAGGATTCGGAAGCACATCCCATTCTCTGGATGCTCCGAGCGGCTAGGGTTAGGGTTAGGGTTAGGGCTCGAGGGAGAAAGACTTAATTTCTGTATCATTAAGTCATCTTTCTCTTAGATTACTATGTTGTTGCTTTAAACCAAGGGTGTCAAACTCACATTGTCACGGAACTGTCATGTCATGTATCGGGACTTTCCCCCCCTTTGCTAAATGAGACGGGGCGGGGCCAGCACATGAGGCATTTGGCCTGTGAGTTTGACAAGCCTGCTTTAAACACTTAAATAACCCAAACAGCAAAATTTGTCTATGTGCAGGATTAGAAACACTTTTCAGGGATGGATTTAGAACAGAGATAAACAGCCTACAAGAGCTAGGGGCTGCAACTCAACCATCCAGTTATGCTATGATGCCACTAAGAAGGGCATCATGTATTTCTTCAGCCAATATTTTGGGCTGACAAGATTAGGGTACCAATGAGAGTGGGCTTATTCCAAAAGACAGACCATTCTACTGTGGCTTTTAAACCACTGCCAAACGAACAAGCAAACAGATCTAAAAATTTATCATTTTTCTACAAAATTTCAGTGGTATCATTGTAAGATGTTAGATGACTGCATTCAGCCAATAAATTTCCCAAAAACATCTATTATACCCAATTATGTAGCTATTTTTCTGTTTTTTTCCCTCTGAAATTCATGAATTAAACAAAGGAAATAGACTCTGATCTTTTTGGTTCAGCATCACCGTGATACTTGCTCATAAAACTTCTGAGAAGAATCAGAGCTTCTTCAGAGAAGAATCCAAAACTGGTTTTGGAAGTCACCTAATCCAATCTTGCCAATGCTACAAACCCATCATTTTTTCCTATGTGTACAGGGTACAAAGAGGCCTGGAAGGTGTTCTATAAGCATGGCTGGAAAATTCTATTTACCTCTGTGGGGAAAGCCAGATTTTACTAGAGAATTTGCAAGCAAACCAATTATCCTAGCTTGCATTCCACATTCTTTTGGGCCCCAGGGACTGGTTCCGTGGAAAACAATTTTTCCACAATCCTGTGTGTGTGTGTATATGTGTGTGTGTGTGTGTGTGTGTGTACAGACTAGTTTCATGCACTACCTAGATCCCATTCATGCACAGACGAAGCTTCACTCATTTGCATGGCCCAGTTCCTAATGGGCCATGGACTGATGCTGATCCATGGCCCGGGGACCCCTGTTATAGGCAATAAAATTTATACTCATGAAATCTATATAGCCATTGCCCTTAAAGGAAAAGGAAGAAGTGGAATATGAGTGGGATTCAATTTATATTTCTAGAAACTAGAATTGTCCCAATTTAGCCTACAGACTGGACTAAATATTCCCCAGAAGTATAACTTGTTACCTTAAAGAGAGGAAAAAACATATACTTGATAATCTATGTGTGCATGGATAATACACCATTCCTACGCAAAAATCCATTCATGATTATCAATCGTGCTCCCTAACCTTTGAAGTAGTTCTGTCAGAGCTTTACCACCCAGAATAGCTACTGTACTTTATTCAGATAAGAATAATGATTTTATAAGTTAAACAATTTATTATCCTTGGTAACATTCTTGCCTTCTGATACTTTATTACAATATTTTTCATTGGAGTGAAAGATACTAAGAATATGAAATATTTAGCTGTGTGATTGTCAAATTCAATTGCTTATTTGCTAATAACCAATTAAAACAATTAGGTGCTTGTAAATAAACTTTTACTGGCATCCCAAGGCCATTTCAAACCGGATCCACAGTCCTCCTGATTGCGACCCATGAATTTTCATTCTGCAAAACCTTTTTCAACACTATCATTTTAGCAATGGTGCCTTTAACAAAAAATATTAGGAGAATCTATTCTCAATCCCATTCTTTTTAAAATTAACTACGTAAATCCCAGCTTCTATAACAGCGATGGCGGCTAACCCTTTTGACACCAAGTGCCCAAAGCGCATGCATCCCCCCCAAAATGCAACGTGCAGGCACCCCACCCCTGTGCATCTGCATGACCGCCCCCGCATGTCTGTGCCCCTGCGCATGCGCCCTGCCCCCACATGCCTCCCATGCCTGTGCAGCAGAGACCTGAAGACCAGCTGGCCGGCAGAAGGTGCACGTGCAGCAGAACTGAGCTGGGGCGACGGCTCTGCACGCCATCTCTGGCACGCGTACCATAGGTTTGCCATCACGGTTCTATAAAATCTACACTTAAATTACACCAGAAAAACAGTCGTACAATCCATCTATTTCATAGTCTACAAATTGAGAGGCAACCAAGTAAAAATTTTACACCATATTTGATTGGTATGTATCTTAGGCATTGCCTTGACTACAATGCTACGAGACACAAGGGTTTTACAGGGGTCTGCAATTCCCGGTCCATGAACCAGCACTGGTCCGTGGCATGCCAGAAACTGGTCTGTGCAAACAAGGAAGACCCATATGTGGGATGCAGGCAGCACGCAAAACCATGCCCCCCCCGGTCCGTGGGAAAAACTCTCACCGTGGAACCGGTCTCTGGTGCTCAAAAGGTTGCAGGCCACTGTTTTAGCACAATACCTAAACCCAGCAAATATTTCTATGTCTATAGTTTGTCTTATGATAATAAAGGTAATTTGCCTTACAAATATATGATTAATCATGTACTTTGTACAATGTTTGCATTGCATCCGTACATATGTCCTAAAATTCATTTAATTATTTTTCTGCAATTGATATGCTGCTCAGTTCCTCTTTTTTAGACAGCAACATAAATTTAAAAAGAAAAGAACTAAAATTGATGACATTTATATGGTATTTCCTCTATGATTTTCTCCTCTATCATCATAAATTAAATCAGCATAGAATTTGGCACAACTATTTTTATTTATCCGTATCAATTCCAAATGTTCATTTTATACAACAAAATTAAAGGTGTCGTATATTAGCACATGTAAACACAATTTAAAAAAATAAAAAATGCTACAAGCAATACTGATTTGTACTTATCCTAACCCTAACCCACAGTATTGGAGGTAGCAAAGCACAAGTACCTCCAAGTTGCTTTTGGCACACTTTAATGGCTTGAACTAACCTGTGGTTAGTTCTCTGATGCCAAGATCAGTGGATCTGACTTGAATTGATGGACAAGGGCTCAGTGACAGGTGCAGGATTGAGGGCAGAGGAGGACAGAGGAGTCTGTCTGGAACACTAAAACATTTCAACTTTCACTTGGCAGGAAACGGCAATAAAACAAGTTCAACAGAACAATATTGCTCAGCAAGATTTCAGCATGGACAATAACAAAATCTCAGTGAGCAAGAAACAGGGTAGGGACAATTGGCCTATAGAATATAGATAGTCCTTGACTTATGAACACAATGTGAGTCTGGAATTTTGGTTGTAAATTGAGGCACCATATGACCAGACTTGATTTTACAATCATTTTTATAAATCTATATTCTTCCAAATGGGAATGTGTTTCTTTTGCCAGAAACTGGCAAAAAACATTACAAACTGCAACCACACAATTGCAGAAGGTTGCAACCAGTTGTAAATGTAAGTGAGCTGCCAGAAAGACAATCACATGACCATGGGGAGGGGGCATGGCAATCATAACTTCGAGGATAGGTTGTAAGTAGCTTTTTAACAGCCCATCATAACTTTGTATGATCATAAATTGAGGACAACCTGTACAGGCAGTCCTCGACTTACAACAGTTTGCTTAGTGACAGTTTGAAGTTACAACAGCATTTAAAAAAGTGACTGATGATCATTTTTCACACTTATGGCCATTGTAGCATCCCTATTGTCACGTGAGTAACATTCGGATGCTTGACAACTGACTCACATTTATGAGTGTTGCAGCGTTCCGAAGTCATGTGATCCCCTTTTGCGACCTTCCGACAAGCAAAGTCAAAGGGGAAGCCAGATTCACTTATAACCACCATGTTACAAATTTAACAGCTGCAGTGGTTCACTTCACAAATGGGAAAGGAAAATTGTAAAATGGGGCAAAACTTACACAACAAATTTCTCGCATCAATTGTGGACTCAATTCTGGTTGCATGTTTAGGACCTACCTGTGCTAAATTGGCTTATGTAGAGTCAAGTGACCCAGCTAACCAAGTTCAACAACTGCAACTCACAGTGGGCCCTTCCCACCTGCTATTGGGTGGAATTCAGTCGTAATGTAGGATGTTGTTTTGAGGGGGAACTACGCATTCAGTTCCCTAGCCCAGGGATGATTATTGTCCAGGGCAGCTGATGAGAGGCAAAGGTTATTTCAGTTTACAATCTCTACTTAGATAAGGGGATCATATCTGTATATAAACAGGATCTTTCTCAATGAGCTGTCACCATATTTCTGCAAGGCTGATGAAGGGAAGGAGGAGCTGCTTCACAGGTCCAGCATACCAGGAAGGGGACACCCAGGGAAGAGTTGTTGGTACCCAAATCAGCTGAACAATGAACACAGCTCAGAAGCCTGAGGGCAGCTACTTACTATATATCAAGTTACAGACCTCTTCCAAATTTAAGAGGGATGTATTCTGATAGATTGGATATACTCTTAATTTTGCAACTGAAAAAGAAAATAAACAAAACTACTCCCAAAAGGAAATACATTGTTAATCAACATGAAAGCATCCTCACATTAGCAGCTACACTTGGCAGTCACAAGATAAGTTAATTATGGCAACTATTCTAGCAAGGTTTTCAGTGCTACATTTATGGAATACAAGGTAATTTCTGGTTCGAGAAGATTCAAAGGATTTCACACAGAATGCAGCTATATACCATAGGTGCAAATAAACTCAAGAAGAGCTTCCTGTAGTCGAATATTTTTCCTCCTTGATTTCCCATATTAAAAGCTGAATTTCTTCAAATGTTCAACCTTTATTACATAACTTATTAGTACTTGTGGCAATTGGACAGTTTGAAAATAATCACTTCAGCTTCACGAAGCTCCTCCTTTTTCAAGATCCTTTACATTCCCTTTAATTTCCTCTATTTTGGCTGTTGTTATGGGAATGAAAAATATTCTACACACTAAGCAAACTGCATATGCTTGGAAATGTTAATTCTCGCAACTGCATCCTGTAAATAGCACAAATTAACTTTTTATTCTTCCGCCACTTGCTAATTTGGTGGTGATGGGGTTAGCTTATCTTCCGGCAAATAAAAGTGATGTTATAAATGAATCAGGAAAAAAAGCAGCATATTGCAAAGCTTTACTGCAAAAAAATAAATAAAAAAAGTGGGAAGATAAAGCATAGGTGATTGGTATAATGAGATACCTATTTTTGAAGACGCATAACTGTGACAAATGTAAGTGTGGGTGGAACCAAAATAATGCTAACATTCGCATCTCGAGTGGGACTCCTATGGCTTCTTATACTGGAGATACCACACAAATATCATCAGTAGTCCTATCATTCTGGATCTTGATACCTTTTTAAAACAACCCAAGTTGTTGGTTCTCATTCTTCATTCAGAAAAAAAAAATCCTTTTCATCCGTCTCAAATCTCCTACCAATTACCGTCATGGGATGACCCAGGTTTACAGTACACAGGTAGTCCTTGACTTACATTTCATTTGATGACCAAAGTTACAACGGCACTGAAAGAAGTGACTTATGACCATTTTTCACACTTATGACCATTGCAGCATCCCTATGGTCATGTAATCTCCTTCTGGAACCTTCTGACAAGCAAAGTCAATGGGGAAGCCAGAGTCACTTAATAATTATGTTACTAATTTAACAGCTGCAGTAATTCACTTAACAAATGTGGCAAGAAAAGTTGTAAAACGAGTCAAAACTCAATTAACAAATTTCTCACTTTAAGCAACATAAATTCTGGGCTCATTTGTGGTCGTAAGTCAAGAACTACCTGTACATTTTTTCCAACTCAATAATATCCTGTCTATGATATGACTTCAGTATTGTTTGCAATATTTAAAGTATGTTTGCTTGTACCCATCACTTCCTCTGAAAGCATTCTTATATTGGCAGCTTTATTTACCATTTGTTTTCTGAAGGCTTTTTGGAACTTGTTTTTCTCCTAATAGCCATGTACATTGAAGCATTTTTCAATCTTGTCATAACTTCAATATTTTTCTTCCTAAGCATTCTCTGCTAGCTTAGATGCCTTTCAGAATATCTGCTTTAAAATTGGGGGAGGGGGCAACGGGAGACATGTATTTTGTTCTTATTGAAATATAGCTACCATTTTAGAGATGTATTACCGGTATTTTATTTAATCTTTTTTGTTTTTTGCTCACAACAAAATTCTCTTCATAAAGGAGGCAGAAAATTAGAAATGTAGAAAGAACCCACACATTGCTTTCATTTTTTATATTTGTATAATGTATCCTTCAGGTAGGTTCCATCCATCTAAAATTATTTGGTGTTTTCAGCAAATGTCTCTCCTTGAGAGATCTTGTATCAGTCCTTTGCAAGAAGTGGTTATTTAAATTCTATAGGTAGTTCTTGACTTATAACAGTATGTTTAGTGACCATTCCAAGTTACAATGGCATTGAAAAAAGTGACTTATGGCCACTGTTCACACCTGCAACCATTATCATATGACTATGGGGATGATCATCATCTCTACAGTCAAGTGATCAAAATCTGTATGCTTGACAACTGCTTTGTATTTATGTCAATTGCAGTGTCCTGGGTCATGTGATCACCTTTTGCAACCTTCTGATGAGAAACATCAATGGGAAAGCCAGATTCACTTAACAACCGTGTTACTAGCTTAACAACTGCAGTGATTCATTTAACTGTGGCAAGAAAGGTAGTAGAGTTGGGCAAAATTCACTTAACAAATGTTTCGCTTGGCCGCACAAATTCTGGGTTCAATTGTAGTTGAGGACTCCTCGACAATTTACTGGCTCTTAAGAAAACATATTTATCTTTTATCTTCTGAGTTTATAGCAGATACGTGAGGGACATCTATCAAAACCATTTTGAAAGCTGTGTTTCCTAGATCACCCAGCCTATGTGATATTTTCCTGGGAAATCACATTTAATTATGCTGAGGTAATTGTGCCAATGTTTGGTTACATACCAAAAGTTATATAAACTACTCAATCCTGAAAGATGCAAAAATTACAATGTTTTGCAGAATATGTCATTTGCTAATTTGCTAATATATTATTACTAATATTAACCATTTAAAATTAAAGTTAAGATCTAACCCTTAGATTTTAATTGAAAACAGGCAACTACACTTATCCCAGAATCATTCCACACTGAACCTAAGCCACAGAAAAAAAAATACACTCAAGATATAATCTGCTAGCAATTTTTTTTTAACTTAAATGACTCCCCTCCATTCGTTCCTGTGATTTGAGTTTCAGTTTGCAGAGTTAGGGTTCCCTAATATTGCCCTCCTCTGATATGCAGTGAAGTGGAAATTTCCAATCTCAGTTTGCAAAAATCTTGCCAGAATTTAGCAAACTTCAGGTTTTTATTTTTAATGCAATCTGTCCACAAGTCAAGGCCAAAATGCAGCCCTACATATCTGAATACTGCAAATAATAATAACTATTATCATCTGATTTTATAGAAGCAAAGCCAAGAGAAATTGCTTACAGAGTCAGCATCTATGTCTAGTCTGATTCTCCTTTATATTAGGAAAAATAGGGCTCTTTGTCATATAGCTCATCGACATTTAGGAACCATAATTGGGACTCAGCCATTAAGTGAAACCACAACTGTGTTTATGGCCTTACTTCATGTTTCTTTTGTTTTACAGACCTGCAAAAGTTCTATATGTAAGGATTGATAATAAAACTGCTTTTTCACCACTGTTATAACAGCTGTTAGATGAGGCAGTCACTGAATGAGGACTACCTGTATTGCTCCATCAATTCTGAAAGCTCACATATTGGCACAATGAGAAATAGTACTACTTCTCCTCTCAATTAAAAAAAACACCAACAAAATTAAATTACAGCATAGTGCAGATCATTAAATTAAGCTCAGCCACTGCAGATCATAAAACAATGGCATAACGTTTGATCATCCATTCCTAATCATTCTGCTGCTTTATTTTGTACCAACTGGTTTGTGTTTGTGTGCCATACTGCAATTTTTTTAATGATGCTGGGGTAAAATAAATATAAAACACTCACATTTATATCTCACATTTCAAAACTTCTGTTTGGATCATAGAATTAAAATATAAAAATGCTGAAATTTTATGTTGCTGGATCAGTTTATTCTAACCAAAACATTTGAATTTTAAATACATACACATAGGTACTTGGAAGTTTTTATTATAATTACTAAATTTATTTGCCCCACCCCATCTCAGGATTTGAGGTGGCCCAGAGTGACTAAGAAGCTGGCATAAAACATCTGGTGCTTGACTGCATGCATAGAATTGTATCCAGTGTACACAAACATTCAATGTATAACAAAACACCATAATTGCATAGATCTTTCACACAAAACCAGGCACAAAGAAAATATTACTACTACTTCAGGGAGAAAAAAAAAAGATACAATTACTTTTGCACTTGGCAGCACTATAAAAGTATGTACAGTACTCCTTATCAGTACTAAACTAAAGCAGTTCCCAAGCAGCAAGGTCCTGAAAGCTAGCTAAATGGGACCACACACCAAGCTTTCCTGGCCATCATCTATCTAAGCTACTGCCAAAAATGAACTATGCTGGTGGCATCATTGACAAATTGTTTCAATATCCAAACACCTTCCTGTGCAACAGTAAACTACACAAAATTTGTTCCTCAACCAAAATTCATAGGGTAGGAATTTGGCAGTGAACTTTTTCATACAATTTCACCTCTTCAAATGCCATGCTTGAAAAATATAATTAAGTTATTACAAAGTAAGATGGAAGAGGGAAACGACCAAGACTTTCACTTTATGTTAATTAATATAGATCAGATGATTTCAGTGGTGATTAATCCAATATCAAGGCACATGTCACAGTCAAGGCCTCTAACATCTAAATCCCAATTATATATTTGAGTGTACTTCTAAAGGGTTGCTATAGTGATAGCTAAAGAATACTATACTGTTCTAAACACTGTCCGAGATACTGTTCTAAACACTGTCAATTACCAGTGATATAGTCTAGATCACCAACATTCACATTAATAATTATTATTTAGGACTTAAGATACTTTGAGATGCCTCTCTTCAACAAAAATAGATCTAAACATGATGATAGCCAAATATAAAAATAGATGCAATGTTGAATGAAATGCTTTAAAGGATGCCCTATTCATCTCTACACATACAATGTTTAATATCATTTACTTTATTTAATGCTGCCGAAAATGTAACATATTTTCTGTTACCCCAAAGTATTTCATCATGCACTCAATTGTCAATAGCACTGATTTAAAGGGAAGCAAGGAATCTAAGCCAGCCCTCCTGAGATATAGTTGATCACCATTATTGCTAATATCTACATCTACAGTTGGATTAAACCTTGAAGTGCTACACAGCAGTATTACTATATTATTATAGTGAGTTAGTATTATATTAATTCACTATGCAAAGTACCCAATATATGCACTAAGAAATGCATCTCCTGGAAATCATTTCAGCTACTTCTATATGCCAAAAGAGCACAATTTTGCATTTCAGCCATATGAAATAAGTATTGTTTCTTCTTTTAGTAGGATTCTAAAGGTAATATTACATTTATGTTTCAACAAGATTGTCATGCTGCTTAATCTTCTGAAAGTATATCAAATACCACAGCCCTCATTGTGTTTTCACTACATAATGCATAGCTAAAATGTTCAATTCCCCCAGCACTGCACAACCAGATATAATAGCACCTGAGTGAAAACAAGCCAATGGAGATTTAAAGATAGCACTCCTACTAGTAAGCAGCTGATAATTTTTTATCCGTTATTCATGCAGCATTTCTGGAATATAAATTTTCCACAGTATTCAACTTTGTGCACTGTCTTTTAGAATACTGGCTAGTCATGTATCATAAATCAGTTGGATATTCATTTATTAGAAAATGACATGTTTAGGCAAGTTTATAAATCTGGACATTTAATAATTCAAGTATTAAAAAAACTCAAAATAATTATATTTTAATTGTGTTGGAAGGAGAAAAATACTGTTTCAAAGGCACCCAGATACCGAATCAGTTATCATTAATTATTAATATATTCAATTTATCTGCAGAATCTCAAAACTGCATTAGAGGAATATGTTTTAAAGAAACCCTTCACTGGCACCATGTTAACTAATACTTACTTAATTAGCACCCTCCCTCTACAACAAATAAAAGAAGTCTCAGATCTGAAAATAGATGCAATTTCAACAAAAAAAATCAATAATCTAAATTCCATTTCTAGAATTGAAAAGCATTGGATAAAAATGTCTTTCTGCAACAACCATTTTGATTATGAACCAGAGAAACAAATAGCCACCGCCTCATTTTAAACCTTTCCTTTGCATTTAATCCCAAAACATAATGTTTAAATACTGAAATTCAAGACTATCAGGGAAAAGGGAGGGAGAAACTGAACACAATCTTACTTTTCTTCACAACTAGCCTCAGAAGCTGTTTGAAAATTTGCATTAAAAGGATTTATAATTCAGAGATATGCAAATCATATCAAATCCAGTTGCTCTGAAATGCAAGATTTGTTGTTTCATTTTAAAATATTTCACTGAAATCATGTATTTTAATCTTCTGAGCACAGAAAACATAACAAGGATTTTCAAGACAATCAAAAAGCTACATTAGGCTGAACCATGGTCCAATTTTTTGGAGATACCCTTCTTGTTTCACAAATGCACTCTTTATTTTGGAAAACACCTCATTCAGAGAATCAGTTCAAAAATGTAAGGAAGCCATATTAGCTCTTTTTGTGTCAGAATACACCCTCAAATTACCATCACCCACCCTCTAGCCACACTGATGGGAAATTCAAATTTAGCATTTAAGCTAAATTAATTCTGGCTGTGGCACTAAAAAAAAAGCCCTCCAAGTGGAATACACATACCACAAGGACCCATTGATATTTACTAACCAAAATGACAAGGGAATTCTCCCCCTCAAACAATTGATTTTGTGTTTAGAATGCAATAAAAAACGGAAGACTTGGATTAACTAGCCACTCTTTCCTCAAAGGCACACCCCTCATTTAAGTACTCCCCTCCAAAAAGTGATATATTTATCCTCTCTAAACAGATTCCCCATTAACTGGATTTAAGGAAATATATACTTGCATTCCAATACTAACATGCTGCTTGTTTAGTGTCACCCCAGCACAGCATAAGGAATTGTAGTACCTGGTTTTAAAACGTTCAGATTTTTAACTGCAATAAAACAGCCTTTTATGTAAACCTAACAGCCCATCTCACAATTAACATGGCTGTAACTTCACAATTATCTCAAGACTATCTTCGATGAAAAGAGGACCAACCCTGAGCAAATTGAAAAGCATCAATTCTCCCCCTATTTACAGCAATATTAAAGCAGGCAGTGGAAAAGCTGGCCGGTTGATCTCTTCAAATATTAACCCTGCCGAAATCATTATTAAAACACCTGCCACACCTCCTCCCTTCCCATTCCTCCATATTTTAAACCTTACCGACCGAAATATCAGATTGAAAAGAAATAAACAATTTACCCTGCATCCTGCAGGGGAACTGCAATGATCAGCCCCCTTTTTTTTTTTTTAAAGGAGGGGGCAGTTGCTTTTTTTTTTTTTTTTTAAATCCAACTATCCTTCCCATTCAGTTATCTGAATTTTCTATCAGCTTCTGATTTGGGGGAGGGGGGGGGCTTCTTTTAAGAAAAAATAGCAAAGGCCCCAGTGGATTCTCCCTCTCCTGTTAACAGCATCTTGGCTCTTGAATGTCACCACTACACTGAAAATATATATATATATATATTTGGGGGGGGGGGGGTGTTGGGGAGATGTAGAAGAAGGGATTCCTCTCTCCTTTTGATTCCCTCCCTGACTTGGGGGGCGGGGGCATTTTGGGCTTCCAAATCCAAAATCCTCCACCCTACCCCCTCCCTGCCAAAGAATTGTGGAAATAATGGCGAGGTTACAAAGGGGAACCCCCAAGCACATCCTCAAACGCCAGCAGGACAGATGCACCCCCTTTCCCACCCACTCACCCCCCCACCAGGGGCAGCTTCCTTTTTGAGAAACAAAAAGCAAAGGCAACATTTTAAACGCCTTTCTTTCTCTCTCTTTTCTCCCACCACCCCTCTTCTTTTTTTCTTTTTCAACCCTCAAAAACTATACTAAAACCAGCCAGGAATTTGGGGAAGGGGGGGGGCAGAAAAAAAAATCCTACATCTTTGGGCTTGTCCTTTCCTTCCGTTCTAGAGGCCCGACCTTGATGCCCCGCAACCCTCAAATGTTAAAAAGCCCCTCAGGGACCCAACAAACGGTGGCTGCTGGACAAGTATGGGGTGTGTGTGTGTGTGTGGGGGTCCCCAAATAGCTGTCCCATGAGAGACCCTGGAGCTTCTCGCCCCCCCCACACACCCCTTCAGTCACACCTTCTTCAAAGACCCCCCCCCCGGACACGAATTACTTGGCGTGTGATAAAATGGAGCAGGGAGTGAGGGGTGGTGGTGGTGGTTTGTCTTAAAACTGGGTCATAACTGAACTCTGAAGCTCTTTAAAAAAAAAAAAAAAAAAAGAGGCCTGCGGGTCGGCCTTTCTGAGCTGACGCCCCGCGCCCACCCGTGGATTTTCGCCGGGGAGGGGGAAGAAACCCACTTCGGGGATGGGTTGGGTTGGGAGAAGGCCTGGTGGAAGACCTCTCTGGAGGTTTTTTTTTTTGTTGGTTGTTGTTGCTGCAAGCATCCTTTCTTCTCCCTTCGGTGGCTGCTCCGTTGGGGAGAGCCAAGTACGCGCCCAGCTGCCCTCGACCGGGGGCAAAATACCCACCAGCAGCAACTAGGGGCAACGCTCCGGGAAGGGCAAAGCCGGTTCAGGAGAAAGGAGAGCGGGGCCCGAGAGGCGGATGGCTGCGGATTCGGTTTGGTTCGAGTTATTGAGAAGGATGAAGCAAGGGACAAGATGGCGGAGGCCTGAACGTTCTAACCGGCTCAACCCGACCTATTCTCCCATCTAACACCAGTACCGCTTTCTCAGGAGGTAGGGAAAAAAAAACAGGCTTGCTGAGAACGAACCAGGCCGATACCCACCTCGTCGGATCGGGCTCGGTCCGCTCTTTCCGGATACGAGCTTCCCGGGGGCGGAAGGGAGTCCAAGGCGAAGGATGGAGGCAGATTACGCTAACCCTCTCCCCCGGCTTTATAATTTGTCCAAGGCCCGATGTGGCAGCCTCGGCGTCTAAGCACCGACTAAACGGCCATCCGGGTCTCAGGCCCCGGCGGCGGCGCGAAGCCACGCCCCTTACGCTGTTGTAAGGAGGAGGGGCTTAAGGGGAGAAAACCCGGAGGAAGGGAATTGAGAAGCAGATTGTGGAGTTGTTTCGAGGTGTGGACGTGGGTTAATGGCGTGGCAAGATCCGTGTCAGATCGTGACAGCCTGCAGTGCACGGAAGGTTCTCTTCATTCTTGATTGCAAATAAATAAATAATTTGCAAATTAAATTGGAGAGACGTTATAAGGAATAATATTATTATTAGTATTATTAGTATTATAGTATTAAAAATAGTATAGAGACGTTATAAGGAATAATAGAATAATAATAGATGCTATAAGGAATAACACAATAAATACAAACTCAAGGTAAACTGCACCAAACTTGATTGCAGGAAATACGACTTCAGCAACAGAGTGGTCAATGTCTGGAATACTCTACCTGACTCTGTGGTTTCTTCCCCAAACCCCAAAAACTTTAACCTTAGACTGTCTACTATTGACCTCACCCCTTTCCTAAGAGGCCTGTAGGGGGGTGCGCATAAGTACACCAGAGTGCCTACCGTCCCTGTCCTATTGTTTACTTTTCTTATATGTATCCATTCCATGTATTTGAAACTATGTTTATACTTATACCTGTTATCTTATAATCGCTTGACAAAATAAAATAAAATAAATAAACAAAAATAAATAAGAAAGACATGTTTGTCTACTGTGGCAAGAAAGTAATCAGTAGTCTAGATGAAGTACCTTTTTTGACTACCAGCGGTCCTTGACTTGTGACCGCCATTTCTATTGTTAAGTGAGACAGTTCTTAAGTGAATTTTTCCCCCTTTTATGTGCTTTCTTGCTACGTGTCATAAAGCGAATCACTGCAGTGGTTCCGTTACGTCGTTAAAGTGAATCTGGCTTCTCCATGGACTTTGCTGCTCAGAGGGTTGCAAAAAGTGATCACATGACCCCACGATACGGCAACCGCCAGTTACCAAGGGTCTGAAGTGTGATCACAAGACCACGGGGGATGCTGCGGTGGTTGTAAGTGTGAAAAATGGTCATAAGTCACTGTTTCCAATGCCATTGTAATTTTGAACGGTCATTAAATGAATTGTAAGTTGAGGACTACCTGTATGGTGTACCACTTTTATTAAAAGGTGTAAATTTATCGTCTCCCGACAGCTTGTCTTTGAATAGGTGTAAGTTGGAAAAGTTGCTACCATACTCCTGATTTTTTTTTTTACCTAACAGGATAAAGGTAAAGATTCCCCTCGCACATACATGCTAGTTGTTTCTGCCTCTAGGGGGCAGTGCTCATCTCTGTTACGAAGCAGAAGGGCCAGCGCTGTCCGAAGATGTCTCCATGGTCATGTGGCCAGCATGACTAAACACCAAAGGCGCACCGAACGCTGTTACCTTCCGTTGGAAGAATTATCCTGGGTTCAGTTCCAAGCGGGGAAGAAAGACCCTGGAAACATGGTGACTGTTTGGGAAGATGGTTTTATGGTGGACAGGACCACATGGCTTGGAGCGCCAAAGTAAAAAGGATGATCACATGCTTCAAGATGAAAGAAAAGATCAACAAGGGCTGAGATGCTGAGAGTCCCTTATATATCCTCTGTTGGGATTTGAATTGGAGCTTGTATTCTGATTGGTTGTCAGACTCCCATGCAGGGGCAACTCTGTAGGCTGTCCCGAGTCCCAGGCTTGGTTGAGCCTTGCTGGATGATGATGTAATGAAAGGGCTTTGGGCAATTCCTATTATGGCTCTGTCTGAAGGAGGTAGATCTTTGTTATGTAAAATAGACTGGCCTAGGCTAGAGTAATGGCCCATTAGCAAAGGTGGGAGGGCTGAGTTTCTAAGCTCCTGAGGTGAGTTTCTACTCTTTTTAGGGGAAATATTCTGCCTTTTTAATATTTCCTAGGATATTTCATTTTTCTAGGAGTGGGGTGGGTGCTAACTTCCTACACTTCCCACCAAAGGTGGTCCCTATTTTTCTACTTGCATTTTTTTACATGCTTTTGAACTGCTAGGTTGGCAGAAGCTGGGACAAGGAACTGGAGCTCACTCCGTTACGCAGTGCTAGGGATTCCAACAGCCGAACTGCTGACCTTTCTGATTGACAAGCTCAGCGACTTAGCTGCTGAGCCACCATGTCTCTTGACCTAACAGAACAGTGCCCCTCCCAGTTTTTCGGGGTACCAGGGACCAGTTTCATGAAGAGAGGTTTTTCCGTAGACCAGAGGTGGCGTGGTTTTGTGTGCTGCCTGCATCCCCCAGATGGGCTTCACTTGCTTGCACGGCCCAGTTTCTGGCATGCCACGGCCTGGTGGCCATCCAGGGATCACGGGTTGGGGATCCCTGCAATAGGAGATGGCTTAAATTCCAGCTTAGATGGAGCTGACCATCAGACTGCTAATAAACATATTCTTTGGGAGAACAAACAAAAAATCCCTTGTTTATTCACAAAGAACTTTCCATTAGTGTGTTGCGGAGGTGGTATTCAGCAGGTTCTGACCATTTCTGGAGAACCAGTAGCGGACATTTTGAGTAGTTCGGAGAACTGGCAAATCCCACCTCTGACTGGCCCCACCCCTATCTATTCTCCACCTCCCAAGTCCCAGCTGATTGGCTGAGTCTTCTTTGGTCGCCCACACAGGAGAATGGAGCTGGAAAGCAGGTTAGTGGGATGAGGAAGGAATGGGGATTTTACAGTATCTGTCCCCTGCCACGCCCACCAAGCCACCCCCACAGAACCGGTAGTCAATTTTTTTGAATCCCACCACTGGTGTATTGCGTGCTAAAAGAAGGCTGGGGGTGTTTTCCTGTGATTTGGGCCATCCCAGGCATGGTTCAATATTTGAAATGGTTAGATAGGCTTCGCATGTTTTTTTTTTTTTTTCCAAAGCAGTGAAAGTATAATCAGTTCGACCTCTCCCCAAGCAAATAAGCAAGCTCTCATAGCACCAAGGACTCCAGGGTTAATATTCAACCCAAAGTGATATTTCAATACTTTGGTTTCTAATATGCTTCTATTCACCTGGGCAATGTTTATGACAATGTCAACAATAACTCTTGTTTGTTCAGGCCCAGCTCCTGCGACCGTTGGTGGAAGAGGCTCCAGTGGATATTTTGCTCTTGAGTGGCTTCAGAAAAAGATCCCGGATTCTGAATAAAGGTGTTACAGGTGTTGTCGCGGTGAAGAGAATATGGTTGGAAATAATAGTAGCGCATGAATTGGTTATCTGTGCAAACCAAGCTTTAAATCCTGGATTTGCTTTAGGTGTGAACCCCGAATAACGCTCCTGAGTATCAATTTTACATGACCTGGGCTGTATTTATACACCGATAACAGATAATCGGAGTTGGAAGAGAACTTGTAGGTCATCTAGTCCAAGGCTCTCCAACCTTGGCTACTTTAAGCCTGGAGGACTTCAACTCCCAGAATTCCTCATGCAGCAAAGCTGGCTGGGGAATTCTGGGAGTTGAAGTCCACAAGTCTTTAAAGTTGGAGACCCCTGATTTAGTCCACACAATGCACTAGCCAACCTATAGAAAAGAAGGGCTGGGGGGACAGGACAGCAGTCTTCCAGTATTTGAGGAGCTGCCACAGAGAAGAGGGAGTCAAATTAGTCTCCAAAGACAAGAAACAATGGATGGAAACTAACCAAGGATAGAAGCAACCTGGAATTCAGGAGAAACTTCCTAACAGTGGGGACAATTAACCAGTGGAACACCTTTGCCATCAGAAGTTGTGGGGGCTTCATCACTGGAGGTTTTTAAAGATGAGTACACTAATCCAACTCCCTGTCAAGCAGGAAACTCTATACCAGTGACGGCTAACCTTTTTGGCACCGAGCGCCCAAAGCACGTGCACAGTGGTGGGATTCAAATTTTTTTTACTACCGGTTCTGTGAGCATGGCTGGGTGGGCATGTCAGGGGAAGGATCCTGCAAAATCCCCATTCCCTTCCCACCCCATTAACCTGCTTTCCAGCTCCGTTCTCCTGTGCAGGGAAACCAGAGAAGACCCAGCCAATCAGCTGGGACTCGGGAGGCAGAGAAGAGATGGGGGTGGGGCCAGTCAGAGGTGGGATTTGCCGGTTCTCTGAACTACTCAAAATTTCCGCTACCGGTTCTCCAGAACTGGTCAGAACCTGCTGAATATCCACCTCTGCACATGCACACCCCCAAAATGCAATGTGCATGCATCCCCGTGCATGCACCCCCCCCTAGTATATGCACCCCATCCCACTGCCAGGCACATAAAACCACCCCACCACCCCAATTATGTATGTGCCCTGCCCCCCATATGCACCCCCTCACGTGCACCTCTCCCTTCCTGCATGTACGGGAGAGACCCGAAGGCCAGCTGGCCAGCGGGAGGCACATGTGCTCATGCGTGGCGGAACTGAGCTCGGGTAACGGCTCGCATGCCCACAGAAAGGGCTCTGTTTGCCACCTCTGGCACGTGTGCCATAGGTTCGCCATCACAGCCAGGAGTGGGATTCAAATTTTTTAACAAATGGTTCTGTGGGCGTGGCTTAGGTGGTGGGCATGGCTTGGTGGTCATGTGACTGGGTGGGCGTGGCTTGGTGGTCATGTTATTGGCTGGGCGTGGCCAACTCAATATCACTCACATTGAGGCACGCATCTCCTCGCCTGGCCTCTCATGACTGTGGGGATGCTGCAACAGTCGTAAGTGTGAAAAACAGTCATAAGTCACTTTTTTCAGTGCCATTGTAACTTTGAATGGTCACTTCACAAAAGCAAAGAACCAGCAAAGGAGGGAAAAAAAACTCCAGAGAAGTTCCTGAGACAGGAAATCTAGTCCTGCCAAGCATGTAATAAGGGTTAATGGAGAGGCAGTTTCTGTAAGCAACACCAGAATGTTTCCTTCCTGCCTTCCTTACAGGATTAGGCCAGTAATTTCTTCTAACAACTGGTTCTCTGAACTGCTTAGAATGTTAACAACCGATTCTAGCGAATAGGTGCGAACTGGTAGAATCCCACCCCTGATCACAGCCCTATACCATTTTAGCCAAATCGTTATCCAATCTCTTCTTGAGGACCTCCAATGTTGGAGCAGCCACAACTTCTGAAGGCAAGTCGTTCCACTGATTAATTGTTGCAACTGTCTGGAAACTTCTCTTTCATTTTTCGTTCTCTTATTGATCCAATTTTGCAACTTTGAACTGGTCATATGTCGAGAACTAACTGGAAACAGAACTTGCTGAAGGAACTGAAGTCTAATAAATGTCACAGATACTAGGCTGGGAAAGACTTTGATGAATTAGCCAGTAAGTAAAAGTTTATTCCCCTGGCATCAGAATGGGGAACTTAATCCAATAAAAAGGAAAAAAAAACACTATGCTCCCAGGAGAGAAAAGATACAAATCTCTGCTTTGGCTGAAGAGAAAAAACCCCAACAACGTTAGAGACATTATTTATTTTTAAAATGTGCAATTATTGCATTTACCTCCCTCCTCCAGCCCTGTGCTGGAACAGGTAGCCCTTAACTTAATGACCATGACAGTGCCCAAAACTTTCCATGGCTAAGCGAGATCTTTGTTAAGTGAGTTTTGCCCCATTTTTACGACCTTTCTTGCCGCCGGTGTTAAGTGAATCACTGCAGTTCTTAAGCTAGTAACATGGTTGTTAAGTGAATCTGGCTTCCCCATGGACTTTGCTTGTCAGAAGGTCGCAAATGGGAGATCGCACGACACTGCAACCGTCACAGGTATGAGTCAATAGCCAAGCGCGTGGATTTTGATCGCATGACCATGAGGATGTGGCAGTGGTCGTAAGTGTGAAAAACGATCATAAGATCCTTTTTTCAGTGCCGTTGTGACTAAATGAACTGTTGTAAGTCGAGGACTACCTGTATACTCTGTGTGTGTGTGTGTGTGTGTGTGTGTGTGTGTGTGTGTGAGAGAGAGAGAGAGAGAGACTATATGATTCTTTTTTTCTTCTGTTCTTGGGGATGGTTAAGGAAGGTCTGCCACTGTTTTCTTTGGAGCAGGCCCAGTTGGGAGCTCTTCCTTCTCTTTCATCTTTTCGTACATCAGAATTCTGCAGGAAAAAAAACCAAAACCAAATTCACAGAAGTTACTCTTCGTTTTCCCTGAATTAACATCTCTTTGAAACCTGTTTCTTACAACTAAAGGAATAATGGTGTGTGAAATAACTAGAGTCAGAGTCTAGAGCTAATCTATTCACCTCGGAGATCTATCCCCACATTCCTAACTTCTGCAGAGAGCTCTTTTTAAACCTGCTTTACTTTTTGCCAGTTCCACTCCCAAAGCTAGCCTGGTAGAAATCATGCCAACTTGAGAAAGGACCTGGGCCTCTCCAGAAGTTGCTGAACTATAGCTCCCATCAGCCTTAGCCATCGTGATCCATAGTGGAGGGATGCTAGGAGTTGTACTTTAACAAAACTGTGAAATCCCTAGGTTATTCTTATACATGTCAGCTAATCTCTTCTTAAAAACCTTCAGTGGTGGTAGAAGGTAGAATAGAATATAACTTTATTACTTAGTCTTAGACCAGCAATAGACATCACTATTTATTATATATATATATATATAATAAAAAATACTGACACATTATAATACATTAATAGTGGATAAAAACATCCGTTAAGAAAATACATGTTCTCAAACAGTTAGGGGCACTCCCTGATTTACATGAGTGGAGAGCCAATAAATATGTGTGTAAATATCATTTTCCAAAGATCATTCTATTTCCAAAAATTGGCACAAATTGACAGCTATTATTCTGTAACCAATTTTTTTTTCTAGTAGACATTGCAGCAACACAGAATTCAGTGGTTGAGCACCCACAGCTTCTGAACAGAATGAGACAACTTGCCATGGCCAACTCGCCACTGGATAATTAGACGCAGGACAAGTTCACAATTCAATTTAATTATTCAAAATAAAATATGTTAATTTTTGATATTCACATTTCATTCAGTCCCTCTGTTTGCCTCCTTTAATGATTCTATGCCACTATTTCTTTGATATTAGTGTGTGAGTTGGCCATGGCAAGTGGGCCGTGGAGAATTGGCTGTAGCGAGTTGGCCATATTGAATTGTCATGGACCCACTTCTGAAGGCCAGCCATTTCACTGGTTAGTTGTTCTCACTGTCATGAAATGTCTCCTTAATTCTAGGCGGCTTCTTTGCTTGAAGGTTATCATCCATTGCTTCTTGTCCTGACTTCTGGTGCTTTGGAGAATAGCTTGACTCCCTCTTCTTTATGGCACCCCTCAAATATTGGAACACTGCTATCATGTCACCCCTAGTCCTTGTTTTCACAAGACTAGCCACACACAGTTCCTGCAACCGTTCTTCATATGTTTTAGCCTCCGGTCCCCTAATAACCTTTGTTGCTCTTCTCTGCACTCTTTCCCGAGTCCCAAGATCTTTTTTATATTGTGATATTCAAAACTGGATGCAGTATTTTAAGTGTTGTCTTACTAAGGCTTTATAAAGTGGTATTAACACTTCATGTGATCTTGATTCTATCCCTGTTAATACAGCCTAGGATTGCGTTGGCTTTTTTGGCAGCTGCAGCACGCTGCTGGCTCATATTTAAGAGATCGTCCAATAGGACTTCAAGATCTCCCTCACTATTGAGCCAGATACCACCTATTTTATACCTGTGCATTTGGTTTTTTGTTGCCTATGTATAGAACTGTACTTTTCTCACCATTGAATTTCATTTTGTTAGATAGGGCCCAGTATTCAAATCTGTCAAGATCCTTCTGGCTCTTGAGCTTATCTTCTGGGGTGTTGGCTATTCCTACCAGCTTGGTGTCATCTGGAAATTTGATGAGTTTTTCATCTAAATACTTTTTGTAGTGGGCCTAAAACAGAACCTTGGGGTACCCCACTGCTTACTTCCCTCTATGTAGATGTGGTTTCATTAAGGATTACATCATGAGCGTGGTTTTGTCAGTTAGTTACAAATCAGTCTGGTGGTGATGCTATCCTACAACTTTTCTAACTTAATAAGAAGCAGGTCGTGGTCTACTGTATCAAATGTCTTTCTGAAATCCAAGTATACTATGTCCACAGCACTTCTCTGGTCCACTGACTTATGTCATGTTGTAAACCTCCCAGAATAACCTTGTGGTAAAATGTGCAGTTAATGAATGTAATAAATAAATACTTACATTTTAAGGATAGCCGATCGCTTTCCCAGCATCATAGAGACAAAGTCACGGTAATTAATGGTTTCTCTCATCCCTCCTGTGATCTCTGTGATCATTTTTTTCAGTTCCAGGTGGGTCTTGGCTGCACCCATTTTTTCCAACATCCGCTTCAGAGCCATGATATCTTGAAGAAATAGGAGGAACAAAAATGAACCACAATAAAAGGAAAGATAAAAGGCACAAAGATGCACCAGTTTCTAAGAAAAGATAGGATAGAGTACACATAACAGATAACAGATAATCAGAGTTGGAAGGGACCTTGTAGGTCATCTAGTCCACCACCCCTGCCCAAGCGAGAGACCCTACACCATTTCTGACAAATGACAGTCCAATCTCTTCTTGAAAGTCTCACATGATACGATACAATTTATTTGGCCAGGTGTGATTGGACGCACAAGGAATTTGTCTCTGGTGCAGAATCTCTCAGTGTACATGCAAAGCAACAGAAAGGCTGTGAGTTTGATCTTAGGTAGAGGCTAATATTTGGAATAGACTCTCCTGCTCAAGCAGGGGATTGGACTAAATGACCTCCAAGGTCCCTTCCAACTCTGTTATTCTATGTCTAGAGTAATAATAATCAATGACACCAACAAGAGGGGATAGCAGAGAAGATGAAAAGGATAATATGTCAGTCTGGCCTGGCTGAAGCCATCTTGGAGCTTCAGTATTGCCACACTGGAGTGAAGGATTGGGAGGGGGGGATTGGAGATAGTTGGGGTTGTGAAGTCAAAATAAAATACTTTCTCTTGGGAAACAAGGTCATTCTCACACCTGGCCAGAGGAAGGAGGAGTGATGTCACCAAGCCAGTAGACGCTGCCTTGATTGGCCCATGTGACTGATTGTTTGGGATTGGAGGGGGGGGGAACTTTCAGTTTTAATTAGATTAAAACCGAGGGACCCTTCAGAGTTGGTTTTCACCAAATCTGTGCCAATTTGTTATTTCCAGTAAAACTATTCTTTGAGGAATCTACCTGCCTTGGAGTTTTGCTTGCAATGGATCTATTACTTGGAACCTTGACATAATAATAATAATAATAATAATAATAATAATAATAATAATAATAATAATAATAATAATAATAATACAGCCAGACAAAATAGGTGAATATATTCAGGCATAAGATGGTACTGTGGGGATTAGGTGTTCATCAGAGTGATGGCATGAGAGAGAAAAAACCTGCCCCTGTGTCTACTAATTTTGGCACGTAACGCCCTATAACGGCATCCTGAGGGAAGGAGTTGAAACAGGTCCAGGACCATGGTTTATGCCCAAGACTATGGTGATTCACTGAATGACCACACCACAAAAAAAGTCATAAAATTGGGTCAGACGTGTGATGGTCCACTTAACAACCAGCAAGACTTAACACTAATTGTGGGCTCAATTACGGTCATAAGCCGAAGACGACCTGTAAATGTTATAAATTGGTGGTTGAACTAATAAGCAAGCTCCACCTAGATCAGGAATGTCAAACTCAAGACCTCACCTATGAGGTGTGTAGATCTGGCCTACAGGGCTCCCCTGTAAACAATGAAGGCCTGGTCCACGGTGCCTATGCCAGCAAAAATGGAGCTTGGAGAGTTGCAGGAGGCCGTCCCAGCTGAAAACGGAGCTTGGGACCCTGCTTTCACTGGCAGAGTGCTCGGGCCACCACAGTTGCCCCCCTGAGACGAGTTACCTCAAGCTGGCCATGCCCCTCCCCCGAGGTCAAACACAACCCCGATGTGGCCCTCAATGAAATCGAGTTTGACACCCCTGTCGTAGATGAATTGAGTCCAAACGGCAGCTTGGTTCCCCAAGCACAGCCTGTGTTTTTGAACATTTTCATCCAAAGGAGGTCTAAAAAGAATGGCAAATTAAATCCAAATTCTCACGAATCAATAAAAGTGTGACTAGGCCAGAAGGCAAGCAAGAACTGCTTTGGTTAATTTCAGGTGTGGGGAACACATGCAAGGGAAACTGTTTATTCAGTACACTGGAGAATGAAGTTAGTCAAATTAAATTATATATATTTGTTTAGGGACCATAGTTATGATGGCACTGAAAAAAAACGTGACTTATGCCCTTTTTTCACATTTACAACCATTGAGGCATCCCCATGGCCATGTGATCAAAATTTGGACACCTGGCAAATGGCCTGCACCTATGATGGTTATAATGTCTTGGGGTCACCCACCCACCCACAACCAGGGATGGGATTCTACCAGTTTGCATCTATTCGCTAGAACCAGTTGTTAACATTCTAAACAGTTCGGAGAACCGGGTGACAGAGGAAATTACTGGCCTAATCCTGTAAGGTAAGGCAGGAAGGAAACATTCTGGTGTTGCTTACAGAAACTGCCTCTCAGTTAACCCTTATTACATTCTTGGTAGGACTAGACTTCCTGTCTTAGGAACGTCTCTGGAGTTTTTCCCCCTCTCCTTTGCTGGTACTTTGCTTGTGTGGAGTGACCTTTCAAAGTTACAATGGCACTGAAAAAATTATGACCATTTTTCACACTTACGACTGTTGCAGCATCCCCACACTCATGAGAGGCCAGGCGAGGAGACGCATGCCTCGATGTAAGTGATACTGAGTTGGTCACGCCCATCCAATAACATGACCACCAAGCCATGCTTACCACCTAAGCCACGCCCACAGAACCGGTTGTTAAAAATTTGAATCCCACCCCTGCCTGCAAACTTCTGACCAGAAAACTCAACTTTTAGAATAATAAAATGTCACAATAATATTGGTTGGTATGGTGGACTTGCATATACAGCCGCCCAGAGTTGTTGGGTGGGCAGCAAATAAAATTTCCAAACAAACAAACACAGCTACACAAGGAATGCCCCCTTTTCATTTTACCTCTCAAATAACGACCCTGTGAAATTAGCTCTGAAATCATCCAATTTCCATGGGTGACTATGGATTTAAAATCTGGGTCTCCCCTATCCTAAACTAGCATTTTAATCATTCTACTGCAAATTTTTGAACACAATATTTTCATATGATATTGTTTTTCAGGCCCTTCTAATTTTTGCTTTGTTAATCTTAACTTCTGATTTGTTTTTTGTTTTTTTACTAATTTTAATTTTTTTGGTTTTTATTTTGTTACATTTGTAACAAAATAGTTTTCTTGCTGACTTTTGTAGTTTAAACAATTTGACTTTTGAAAGCAAGATGTTTTGGGGTGGGTTGATGCTTGCAGGTCTCTTCATGTCTATAAATGCAAAATAAATTTCTATAATGTTTCCAGAAAAAAATGACATGGAGACAAACATGAAAGTCATTAGAAAGCATTATTTTACTGTGGTATTTTATTAGTAACAAGAACAATGGATAAAGCAGGATATTTGAGGACTTCATTCTTTTAATTTTTTAAAAATAAACTTTATTACCAATAAAAAACTAACAAGAAGTAATACTTAGAATAAAAATAGAGGAAAAAAAGAAAAAGAGAATAAAGACAAGAACGCAGAAGCTCGAAGAAAAAAAAAGATTACAAAGAAGTGACTTTTGTTTTTTTTAAATAATAAAAATGAATTAGCCCATGTTTTTAAAATAGTGATAGAAATGGATTTGATCCAACCCCTATTTCCTGAATTAAGGTTTGGATTAGAATACAGCATTCTAATTGTACACCTCCAGATTTAGTAACATAGTGCCTCATTCAACAAGCAGATCAAAATTCCTTTTCATACATATATATTTTAATTAGTTTAGAAATGTTTACTTTGAATGTACACGTTTGGCTATAGTTTATTTAAAAATTGAAGACGGGAGGGCTGTATTTACAAAACAGCAGATTGATGAAGAAATAATATCAAATGGAAATCGCAAAGATTGACCATTTTCATTTTTACACTAAATTCTAAATCTATATTTTTATGGACGAGGTGGCAATTTCATTTTTAAAACAGTGATTAATTTTAAATATCTTGGATGAGAACTGGAGGAGTTGTTGGGAGTGTAGGAGAGACAGCAATCCTAGCATATTTCTACGGGGCTATTTATGGTCTGTATTATTTACGGAGCAGAAAGATTATGGTGCATATAGAAAAATATTTCTGTGTCGATTCGTGTGAATCTTATCTATCGGTAACACTTACCTATATCACCTTGTGCATTGAGATCAAATTCCATGTATTTCTCTGCAAAAAAAAAAAAAAGAAGAAGGTCAAGAACACATTATAAGTCTATATCCACTCCATCATAAATTCCAATTTTGAGGAATTGGGATTACCGGCATAAGAAACCAGGAAGCAGGATAGAATTCAAAAGCGTTGTGAGTTTATTCCACGTTACCTATACACAAGAATCTGATCTACTAATGGTCAGTGCAAAATAGTATCAGGTAAGAGTCAGGCACCAGGTAAGATTAAGGACTGGGCCAGTGGTGGGATTCAATTTTTTTTACTACCAGTTCTGTGGGCATGGCTTGGTGGGCGTGGCAGGGGAAGGATCCTGCAAAAATCTCCAGTCAGAGGTGCTATTTGCCGGTTCTCCGAACCACTCAAAATTTCTGCTACCGGTTCTCCAGAACTGGTCAGAACCTGCTGAATATCCACCTCTGGGCTGGACTCTAGTCCATTTTCAGGACCATAAGGACTCCAGACTGATGATGCATTTCACACACACTCCCTTGGGTATAGCCTGTTCATCTACATGCCCCCAAAATGCTTTTATAAAAGGCAACTGGACTTTGTTTTTTTTTTTTTTTGAAAATGTTTTGCTTCTCATCCAAGAACTGAACGGTGGGGAATGGAAGGATTTATATTATTTGCAGTCATCTGGTTGTTAGTTTTCTCAGAGTCGTTGAGGCCATTTGGAGGCTTATATCTGTATCCTCAGAGTCCCCTGAATCAGAGTATGTAAATGGGTGTAGAGCCTTCTCGGGACTGCTGAAACAGAGGTGGTATTCAGCAGGTTCTGACCAGTTCTGGAGAACCAGGTAGCGGAAATTTTGAGTAGTTTGGAGAACCAGCAAATCCCACCTCTGACTGGCCCCACCCCCATCTCTTCTCTGCCTCCCAAGTCCCAGCTGATTGGCTGGATCTTCTTTGGTTGCCCTGCACAGGAGAACGGAGCTGGAAAGCAGGTTAGTGGGTTGGGGAGGGAATGGGGATTTTACAGTATCTTTCCCCTGCCATGCCCACCAAGCCACGCCCACAAAACCGATAGTGAACATTTTTGAATCCAACCACTGTGCTGAAAGGACTGCATTGTAGACAGGAGATAGGAGGAGTTGTACCTCCTCCCTTTTCTGTTGAGAGCGGATTGTTCCATTTTAACATAGATGGCTCTTTCTGACGCTCTCCTCATTTATGAAACTTGAAGTGGATCTGTTCTACCCTGCCAAACTGCAACACCCCATTCCACCCTTTCCATTACCACGTCCGTCATCAATGTCACTCACTTTTAAATAGTTCGAGTTTTTCAGCGAGGTCTTCATCTGTGCTGTATTTTGGGCTCTCCAAGAATTCCTGCAGAAGGCCAGGGAGAAAAAAAAAAAGAGTGTAAGAGCGGAGTAGAACACAACACAAGGCAAAGAGGCAGTTTAAGGGTGGGAATAGCATTCGCTATGTCCTAATGGGAAAAGGGTGGCCTATCGTAAGACCCATCCAGTATTTGAGTGGCTGCCATAAAGAGGACGGGTGGGTGGGTTTCAACTTATTTCCCAGGGCACCAGAGGGCAGGACAAAAAAGAAAGTGGATGAAAAGTTATCAAGGAGAGAAGCCACTGGAACTGAGGAGAAACTTCTTAACAGTGAGGAGAATTAAGTGGAACATGTTGTGTCCAGCGCGGCAAGGAGATGCCCAGCAGCGGCTTGTGGTCTGTGATAATGGTGAATGTGCAGCCGTAGAGGTACTCGTGGAACCTCTTCACTGCTGCGACGATGGCCAGGGCCTCCTTGTCCAGCTGGCTATAGTTCCTTTCTGGTTTGGTGAGTGTCTTCGAGAAGAAAGCGATGGGTGCTTCTCTTCCATCCGGGAGTGTGTGGCTGAGGACAGCGCCGACGCCGAAGGGTGAGGCGTCACATGTGACGGCAAGTGGTAGGGTCTCATTGTATTGGATGAGGATGGCATCCGAGGTGAGCAGTCTTTGGTTTTCCTGAAGGCGGCTTCCTCACGCTTCCCCCAAGTCCAGGTGGCCACCTTGTCCAAGAGCCTATGCAAAGGCTCCGCCGTGGTCGCCTTTTGGGGCAGGAAAACATTGTAAAAATTAAGCAGTCCCAGAAATGCCTGCAGTTCAGTTTTGTTCCTGGGCGTGGGGGCCTTCTTAATGGCTCTGATTTTGTTTGTGGTTGGGTGGATGCCGTGCCGGTCTTGGAGGTATCCTAGGAACTCAACCTGCTCTGTGTAAAGCTGGCATTTCTCTCTCTTCACTTTTTGCCCGGTTTCCTTGAATTTAGTTAGCACCTCCCTTAGACGACCCTCTAGTTCTAGCTTGTTGGTTGCCGACACTAGCACGTCGTCGAAGTAGGGCATCACCCCCTTAATTCCTTGCAAAAGTCTCTTCATGAGGCTCTGGAAAATTCCAGGCACCACGCTGACTCCAAACTGGAGTCGGTTACAGCGAAACGCTCCCCGGTGGGTGACTATGGTTTGCGCCTCGGCGGTTTCTGCGTCGACCGGCAGCTGTTGGTATGCTTGTGCCAGGTCGAGCTTCGCAAAAACCTTGCCTCCCCCCAGTGAGTGTAAAAGGTGCTGCACTACTGGGACGGGGTAGGCGCTTTGTTGTAAGGCGCAATTTAGGGTGGCCTTATAGTCCCCGCAGATTCTTACCGACCCATCGGGCTTGACTGGGGTGACTATTGGGGTCTCCCACCGGGCATGGTCGATTGGTTTGTAGGACCCCTTGCCTTACGAGCTTGTCAATTTGCTCGTCTATTTTTGGCCTGAGTGCAAAGGGTACCCACCTTGGTTTTAGGCGTATTGGGGGAATGTTGGGATCTAGGCTGAAGGAGATGGGGGGCCCTCGGTACTTGCCTAGGGTGCCGTCAAACACTTCCTGGAAGTCCCGTGCCAGTTGCTGTTGCCAATCGGTCTCGGTGGTGTGGTTGATGCCCGTGACTTCGATGCTGAGCGGTGCGAACCATTGCAGTCCCAAAAGGCTGGGTCAGTCTCGGTCCACGATTGTCAGGGGAAGCTTTGCGGTGCGGCCCTTGAATGTTACCATGAATTGTCCGGTTCCGACTACCGGGATGCGGTTTCCTTGGTAGTCCTTGATTATTAGTCTCTGGTTCTCCAGTCCCTCCTTGTGGATGGTAGGCACCAAGCGCTTAATTTCTTGCCAGGCGACCATGGAGAGGTAGGACCCGGAGTCCACCTCCATTTTGCATGGCTCACCTTCGATGCCTACCTCCACGTAGATTTTTCGGGCGTCGGTGGTTGATGCCTGGCCGATGATGACCGTCTGGTGGGTTTCCTCCCTCCGTCGGGTCTCATCACCTTGTTGGTTCTGTCCGCTCCGTTCCCATCGGCAGTTGGCTTGGCGATCTCTGGCTCTGGGGGGTGTGCTGTCCCGTCTCCGTTCGCTGTGGTCCCGCCGTCTGGGGCTGTAGGCCTTCCTCAATCGGCAGACTCGGGTGATGTGACCCTTTTTGTCGCAGTGCTGGCAGATGGCATCGAGAAAGCGGCATTCTGCTTGAGGGTGGTCACCCCCGCACCCGGCACATGCAGTCCCCGACTTACGACCCCGCCGATTTCGCTGGTCACGTCCCGTCTGGAGCCGGTGGATCTCCTCCTCCTCGTCCGTGGTGTCAGAGGCGGAGTGGAACTCGCGGTGACTTGCTTCCGGTTGGGCCTCGGTCGCCCGTCCTGGGTCAGCGGTCCCGGTGCGGTCTCCAGTGTCTGGTCTCCGCATGTGGTTCGCCGATTTCCGGGTTGCCTTGGCTGCGGTGACTTCAGTGATGGCGTCGGCGAGTGTGATGTCTCCCTTGGCCATCAGCCGGCTCTGTAGGACTGGGTCTTAGAGTCTGAGTACGACGCGGTCTCGTAAGGCCTCGTCCATGTCCGAGAACCCGCACATGCCCCCTAGGCTTTGTAGCTCAGCCACAAAGTTGCTGATGCTCTTTCCTGCTCTCTAGTCCCGCCGGTAGAAGTCGTGCCGCCTGATAAGGGTGGGCACGGCGGGGGTATAGTGGTTCCAGAGCAATGGTTCGAGGTCGGCCCAGTCCATCTCCTTCACGTCCGTGGGTTTCGCTAGAGCTTTTGCCATCTTGAACACTGCGGGCCCGCAGTGTGTCAGGAAGACGGCTCTTTTCTTCGGCCCGGCAGCGTCCTTCATGTTGCTGCACTTGAGGAACATGAGGAATCTGTCGGTGTATGATTCCCAGTCCTCGGTAGTGGGATTGAAGGGCGCGGGGGGTGCGATGCTGGCCATCTCGTTGGTCTCGCTTCCTCTGGACACGTGTTGGTGGGGGATTAGCCTTGGGATCCCACCTTTGTCGCCAGTGTTGTGTCCGGCGCAGCAAGGAGACCAGGACTCAGTGACTTGGTTCAGCTCATTTATTGGTCCCGAGAACGGCTCGGGCTCCGAGGAAAAATTTCGGCTTTTTATTCTCAAGCCGCGGCGGCCGCAGCCAATGGCACCACTTTGAATCTCCCGCAATTAGTTTCCACCAATTGTGGGAGATCCCTAATGGGCCAATCAGAGCGGCTTGCTCAACCAATCGGATCCCTGCGTGCTTTGACCAATCACAGCGCGGCGTTTACGAGAATGCAAATGACCGTACAGAACAGAACAGTTTGCCTTCAGACGTTGTGAGTGATTCATCACTGGATGTTTTTATGAAGAGACTGGACAGTCACTTGTCTAAAGTAGTATAGGATCTCCTGCTTGAACAGTGGGGTTGGACTAGAAGACCTCCAAGGTCCCTTCCAGATCTATTCTGATTGATTGAACCTGTTAAGACCATTAAGACCCAATTCCATTCATACTTAACTGGGAGTAATTTTGACTGAACTCTGAATAGTACTCTGATAAAGTGTTTCTCAACCTTGGCAGTTTTAAGCTGGGTGGACTTCAACTCCCAGAATTCCCCAGCCATCATGATTCCTAGAATTCTGGGAATTGATATCCACAAGAGGGTTGGTTTTATCTCTGAGGCAAGACTATCCTCTTTGCATTCTGAATGAAGTTGAGCAAATGCTGAGTAAAAATGGAATATGGCTGTGGTAGTAGAGTTGTAACATGAGGATTTGGATGTGTTTTTCTGCTCCAAAATGCCGTGGATTCCTTTTAGTTACCTCAGATTAAGGCTGAGTGATGGTCTCCCCATCAAAGTTTCCATTAGATTTAAGCCTTTCATATGAAGAGAAAGAGTTCAGCTTGCAGACTTTCAAAGATAATCAAGTGTATACATTTTAACTTTTATTATAAAGCAGAATGGGAGTAATTTTGATTACCAACCAGTGGGGATTTAGCTAAGAAACCTATTATTTGATTCATTTGAAAATACATTGAGTGCTTGGTTCTAATTCCATTCAATTATTTTTCTTGATTTCATTGCAGCAAGATATATTGGAAAGACTTTGGGGTTAACGCATACATTTGATCCCGATTCCCATAAGAACCTCAATCCGTTGTGATTACAGTAATTTAAGAATGGCAGATAAAAGACTTTTCTGGGAGAACCTAGGCAGGAAGAAAAATATTAATATTTAACTCAACTGGTCATTAAAAATTCTTTTAAAGTTTTGAGAGGCTTCAGAAAGAATTTAGATTGCCTAAAAATTGTCAGTCACAATGTATCCAATTAAAACATTGTTGATATTCCAAATGTAGCCATCTGCATTGCCAGCTACTAAAATCACTGGCTGTGTTACAAAAGGTATTGATGGTAGCTAAATGTATAGGGAAGGCTATCTGGGGCAAAGGGAAGTTTCTAGGACAACTTGTCATGGGCAACTTGTCATGGCCAACTTGTCACGGCCAACTTGCCATGGCCAACTTACCACAGGACAACAGTTAACATTAATATTGAAGAAATGGTGGAATCAAATCGCCAAAGAAAGGATGCAAAAGGAAGGACAAAATGAAATGCGAATGACAAAAGTGAAAGTTATTTAATTCTTTTAAATAATTAAATTGAACAGTTGAACTGTCTTGCAGTACATTGTCCCATGGTGAGTTGTCTGCAGTGAGTTGTCCAGTGGTGAGTTGTCCCATTCCAGGGGGCAGGGAGTTCAAACAAGTAAAGATGGACAGTGTGATCATATAATGAAAGCCTTGGAGTTTGAATCACATGGTCACAGCTGCCATCTTAAATTTTTGACCCCTTTGAACATAAAATTGCATTATTATATACATTAAGATGTATCCAGTTCTATTTTAACTTTAATCTCCCCCCTCCCTCTCCTGCCTGGTGCCTGCTTGCTTGCCTACCTACCTACCTACCTACCTACCTTCCTACCTACCTATCTATCTATCTATTTATCTACCTATCTATCATCCATCTGCTCACCCACCTATCTGTCCATCCATCCATCCATCCATCCATCCACTTACCTATCCATCCAGCCACTTAACTATCCATCCATCCATCCATCCATCCATCCATCCAGCCACTTACCTATCCATCCAGCCACTTAACTATCCATCCATCCATCCATCCATCCATCCATCCATCCACCCACATATCTATCCATACATCCATCATCCATCTGTCCGTCCACCCACTTACCTACCTATCCATCTGTCTATCCACCCACCCACCTACTTGTCCATCCATCCACCCACTTACCTACCTATCCATCTGTCTATCCACCCACCCAACTACTTGTCCATCCATCCATCCACTTATCTACCGATCCATCTGTCTATCTACCCACCCACCTACTTGTCCATCCATCCATCCATCCACTTACCTACCTATCCATCTGTCTATCTACCCACCCACCTACCTGTCCATCCATCCATCCACTTACCTACCTATCCATCTGTCTATCCACCCACCCAACTACTTGTCCATCCATCCACTTACCTACCTATCCATCTGTCTATCCACCCACCCACCTACTTGTCCATCCATCCATCCACTTACCTACCTATCCATCTGTCTATCCACCCATCCACCAACTTCCCCATCCATCAATCCACTTACCTACATATCCATCTGTCTATCTACCCACCCACCTACTTGCCCATCCATCCATCCATCCATCCATCCATCCATCCATCCATCCATCCACTTACCTACCTATCCATCTATCTATCTACCCACCCACCTACTTGTCCCTCCATCCATCCACTTACCTACCTATCCATCTGTCTATCCACCCACCCACCTACTTGTCCATCCATCCATCCACTTACCTAGCTATCCATCTTTCTATCCACCCACCCACCTACTTGTCCATCCATCCATCCACTTACCTACCTATCCATCTGTCTATCCACCCACCCACCTACTTGTCCATCCAACCATCAACTTACCTACCTATTCATCTGTCTATCCACCCACCCACCTACTTGTCCATCCATCCATCCACTTACCTACCTATCCATCTGTCAATCTACCCAACCACCTACTTGTCCATCCATCCATCCACTTACCTACATATCCATCTGTCTATCCACCCACCCACCTACTTGTCCATCCATCCATCCACTTACCTACCTATCCATCTATCTATCCACCCACCCACCTACTTCCCCATCCATCAATCCACTTACCTACATATCCATCTGTCTATCTACCCACCCACCTACTTGCCCATCCATCCATCCATCCATCCATCCATCCATCCATCCATCCATCCATCCACTTACCTACCTATCCATTTGTCTATCCACCCACCCACTTAGTCCATCCATCCACCCACTTACTCCATCCATCCATCCATCCATCCACTTACCTACCTTTCCATCTGTCTATCTACCCACCCACCTAGTCCATCCATCCATCCAGTTACCTACCTATCCATCTGTCTATCCACCCACCCACCTACTTGTCCATCCATCCATCCACTTACCTACCTATCCATCTGTCTATCCACCCACCCACCTACTTGTCCATCCATCCATCCACTTACCTACCTATCCATCTGTCTATCTACCCACTCACCTACTTGTCCATCCATCCATCCACTTACCTACCTATCCATCTGTCTATCCACCCAACCACCTAGTCCATCCATCCATCCACTTACCTACCTATCCATCTGTCTATCCACCCACCCACCTAGTCCATCCATCCATCCACTTACCTACCTATCCATCTGTCTATCCACCCACCCACCTACTTGTCCATCCATCCATCCACTTACCTACCTATCCATCTGTCTATCTACCCACTCACCTACTTGTCCATCCATCCATCCACTTACCTACCTATCCATTTGTCTATCCACCCACCCACTTAGTCCATCCATCCATCCATCCATCCACTTACCTACCTATCCATCTGTCTATCCACCCACCCACCTAGTCCACCCATCCATCCACTTACCTACCTATCCATCTGTCTATCCACCCACCCACCTAGTCCATCCATCCATCCACTTACCTACCTATCCATCTGTCTATCCACCCACCCACCTACTTGTCCATCCATCCATCCACTTACCCACCTATCCATCTGTCTATCTACCCACTCACCTACTTGTCCATCCATCCATCCACTTACCTACCTATCCATCTGTCTATCCACCCAACCACCTAGTCCATCCATCCATCCACTTACCTACCTATCCATCTGTCTATCCACCCACCCAACTACTTGTCCATCCATCCATCCAATTATCTACCTATCCATCTGTCTATCCACCCACCCACCTACTTGTCCATCCATCCATCCACTTACCTACCTATCCATCTGTCTATCCACCCACCCACTTACTTGTCCATCCATCCATCCACTTACTTACCTATCCATCTGTCTATCTACCCACCCACCTACTTGTCCATCCATCCATCCACTTACCTACCTATCCATCTATCTAGCCACCCACGCAACTACTTGTCCATCCATCCATCCACTTACCTACCTATCCATCTGTCTGTCCACCCATCCACCTACTTGTCCATCCCTCCATCCACTTACCTACCTATCCATCTGTCTATCTACCCACCCACCTACTTGCCCATCCATCCATCCATCCATCGATCCACTTACCTACCTATCCATCTATCTACCCACCCACCTACTTGTCCCTCCATCCATCCACTTACCTAGCTATCCATCTTTCTATCCACCCACCCACCTACTTCCCCATCCACCCACCCACTTACCTACCTATCCATCTGTCTATCTACCCACCCACCTACTTGCCCATCCATCCATCCATCCATCCATCCATCCATCCATCCCTCCATCCATCCATCCATCGATCCACTTACCTACCTATCCATCTATCTACCCACCCACCTACTTGTCCCTCCATCCATCCACTTACCTAGCTATCCATCTTTCTATCCACCCACCCACCTACTTGTCTATCCATCCATCCACTTACCTACCTATCCATCTGTCTATCCACCCACCCACCTATCTGTCCATCCATCCATCCATCCACTTACCTATCCATCCAGCCACTTAACTATCCATCCATCCATCCATCCATCCATCCATCCATCCATCCATCCATCCATCCATCCATCCATCCACTTACCTATCCATCCAGCCACTTAACTATCCATCCATCCATCCATCCATCCACCCACTTATCTATCCATCCATCCATCATCCATCTGTCCGTCCATCCACTTACCTACCTATCCATCTGTCTATCCACCCACCCACCTACTTGTCCATCCATTCTTCCACTTACCTACCTATCCATTTGTCTATCCACCCACCCACTTGGTCCATCCATCCATCCACTTACCTACCTATCCATCTGTCTATCCACCCACCCACCTAGTCCATCCATCCATCCACTTACCTACCTATCCATATGTCTATCCCCCCACCCACCTAGTCCATCCATCCATCCACTTACCTACCTATCCATCTGTCTATCCACCCACCCACCTAGTCCATCCATCCATCCACTTACCTACCTCTCCATCTGTCTATCCACCCACCCACCTAGTCCATCCATCCATCCACTTACCCACCTATCTATCTGTCTATCCACCCACCCAACTACTTGTCCATCCATCCACTTACCTACCTATCCATCTGTCTATCTACCCACCCACCTAGTCCATCCATCCATCCTCTTACCTACCTATCCATCTGTCTATCTACCCGCCCACCTACTTGTCCATCCATCCATCCACTAACCTACCTATCCCTCTGTCTATCTACCCGCCCACCTACTTGTCCATCCATCCATCCACTAACCTACCTATCCCTCTGTCTATCCACCCACCCACCTACTTGTCCATCCATCCATCCATTTACCTACCTATACATATGTCTATCTATCCACCCACCTACTTGTCCATCCATCCATCCACTTACCTACCTATCCATCTGTCTATCCACCCTCCCACCTAGTCCATCCACCCATCCACTTACCTACCTATCCATCTGTCTATCCACCCACCCAACTACTTGTCCATCCATCCATCCACTTACCTACCTATCCATCTGTCTATCCACCCTCCCACCTAGTCCATCTATCCATCCACTTACCTACCTATCCATCTGTCTATCCACCCACCCAACTACTTGTCCATCCATCCATCCACTTACCTACCTATCCATCTGTCTATCCACCCACCCATCTACTTGTCCATCCATCCATCCACTTACCTACCTATCCATCTGTCCATCTACCCACCCACCTACTTGTCCATCCATCCATCCACTTACCTACCTATCCATCTGTCTATCCACCCACCCACCTACTTGTCCATCCATCCATCCACTTACCTACCTATCCATCTGTTTATCCACCCACCCACCTAGTCCACCCATCCATCCACTTACCTACCTATCCATCTGTCTATCCACCCACCCACCTAGTCCATCCATCCATCCACTTACCTACCTATCCATCTGTCTATTCACCCACCCAACTACTTGTCCATCCATCCATCCACTTACCTACCTATCCATCTCTCTATCCACCCACCCACCTACTTGTCCATCCATCCATTCACTTACCTACCTATCCATCTGTCTATCTACCCCCCCACCTACTTGTCCATCCATCCATCCACTTACCTACCTACCCATCTGTCCATCTACCCAACCACCTACTTGTCCATCTATCCATCCACTTACCTTCCTATCCATCTGTCTATCCACCCACCCACCTAGTCCACCCATCCATCCACTTACCTACCTATCCATTTGTCTATCCACCCACCCACCTAGTCCATCCATCCATCCACTTACCTACCTATCCATCTGTCTATCCACCCACCCACCTACTTGTCCATCCATCCATCCACTTACCTACCTATCCATCTGTCTATCTACCCACTCACCTACTTGTCCATCCATCCATCCACTTACCTACCTATCCATCTGTCTATCCACCCAACCACCTAGTCCATCCATCCATCCACTTACCTACCTATCCATCTGTCTATCCACCCACCCAACTACTTGTCCATCCATCCATCCAATTATCTACCTATCCATCTGTCTATCTACCCACCCACCTACTTGTCCATCCATCCATCCACTTACCTACCTATCCATCTATCTATCCACCCACCCAACTACTTGTCCATCCATCCATCCACTTACCTACCTATCCATCTATCTATCCACCCACCCAACTACTTGTCCATCCATCCATCCACTTACCTACCTATCCATCTGTCTATCCACCCACCCACCTACTTGTCCATCCATCCATCCACTTACCTACCTATCCATCTGTCTATCTACCCACCCACCTACTTGCCCATCCATCCATCCATCCATCCCTCCATCCATCCCTCCATCCATCCATCCATCGATCCACTTACCTACCTATCCATCTATCTACCCACCCACCTACTTGTCCCTCCATCCATCCACTTACCTAGCTATCCATCTTTCTATCCACCCACCCACCTACTTCCCCATCCATCCATCCACTTACCTACCACTCCATCTGTCTATCTACCCACCCACCTACTTGCCCATCCATCCATCCATCCATCCATCCATCCATCCATCCATCCATCGATCCACTTACCTACCTATCCATCTATCTACCCACCCACCTACTTGTCCCTCCATCCATCCACTTACCTAGCTATCCATCTTTCTATCCACCCACCAACCTACTTGTCCATCCATCCATCCACTTACCTACCTATCCATCTGTCTATCCACCCACCCACCTATCTGTCCATCCATCCATCTATCCACTTACCTATCCATCCAGCCACTTAACTATCCATCCATCCATCCATCCATCCATCCATCCATCCATCCATCCATCCATCCACTTACCTATCCATCCAGCCACTTAACTATCCATCCATCCATCCATCCATCCATCCACCCACTTATCTATCCATACATCCATCATCCATCTGTCCGTCCATCCACTTACCTACCTATCCATCTGTCTATCCACCCACCCACCTACTTGTCCATCCATTCTTCCACTTACCTACCTATCCATTTGTCTATCCACCCACCCACTTAGTCCATCCATCCATCCACTTACCTACCTATCCATCTGTCTATCCACCCACCCACCTAGTCCATCCATCCATCCACTTACCTACCTATACATATGTCTATCCCCCCACCCACCTAGTCCATCCATCCATCCACTTACCTACCTATCCATCTGTCTATCCACCCACCCACCTAGTCCATCCATCCATCCACCTACCTACCTATCCATCTGTCTATCCACCCACCCACCTAGTCCATCCATCCATCCACTTACTCACCTATCTATCTGTCTATCCACCCACCCAACTACTTGTCCATCCATCCACTTATCTACCTATCCATCTGTCTATCTACCCACCCACCTAGTCCATCCATCCATCCACTTACCTACCTATCCATCTGTCTATCTACCCACCCACCTACTTGTCCATCCATCCATCCATTTACCTACCTATACATATGTCTATCTATCCACCCACCTACTTGTCCATCCATCCATCCACTTACCTACCTATCCATCTGTCTATCCACCCTCCCACCTAGTCCATCCATCCATCCACTTACCTACCTATCCATCTGTCTATCCCCCCCAACTACTTGTCCATCCATCCATCCACTTACCTACCTATCCATCTGTCTATCCACCCTCCCACCTAGTCCATCTATCCATCCACTTACCTACCTATCCATCTGTCTATCCACCCACCCATCTACTTGTCCATCCATCCATCCACTTACCTACCTATCCATCTGTCTATCCAACCACCCATCTACTTGTCCATCCATCCATCCACTTACCTACCTATCCATCTGTCCATCTACCCACCCACCTACTTGTCCATCCATCCATCCACTTACCTACCTATCCATCTGTCTATCTACCCACCCACCTACTTGTCCATCCATCCATCCACCTACCTACCTATCCATCTGTCTATCCACCCACCCACCTACTTGTCCATCCATCCATCCACTTACCTACCTATCCATCTGTTTATCCACCCACCCACCTACTTGTCCACCCATCCATCCACTTACCTACCTATCCATCTGTCTATCTACCCACCCACCTACTTGTCCATCCATCCACTTACCTACCTATCCATCTGTCTATCCACCCACCCACTTACTTGTCCATCCATCCATCCACTTACCTACCTATCCATCTGTCCATCTACCCACCCACCTATTGTCCATCCATCCATCCACTTACCTACCTATCCATCTGTCTATCCACCCACCCACCTAGTCCATCCATCCATCCACTTACCCACCTATCTATCTGTCTATCCACATACCCAACTACTTGTCCATCCATCCACTTACCTACCTATCCATCTGTCTATCTACCCACCCACCTAGTCCATCCATCCATCCACTTACCTACCTATCCATCTGTCTATCTACCCGCCCACCTACTTGTCCATCCATCCATCCACTAACCTACCTATCCCTCTGTCTATCCACCCACCCACCTACTTGTCCATCCATCCATCCATTTACCTACCTATACATATGTCTATCTATCCACCCACCTACTTGTCCATCCATCCATCCACTTACCTACCTATCCATCTGTCTATCCACCCTCCCACCTAGTCCATCTATCCATCCACTTACCTACCTATCCATCTGAGTATCCACCCACCCAACTACTTGTCCATCCATCCATCCACTTACCTACCTATCCATCTGTCTATCCACCCACCCATCTACTTGTCCATCCATCCATCCACTTACCTACCTATCCATCTGTCCATCTACCCACCCACCTACTTGTCCATCCATCCATCCACTTACCTACCTATCCATCTATCTACCCCCCACCTACTTGTCCATCCATCCATCCACTTACCTACCTATCCATGTGTCTATCCACCCACCCAACTACTTGTACATCCATCCATCCACTTACCTACCTATCCATCTGTCTATCCACCCACCCACCTACTTGTCCACCCATCCATCCACTTACCTACCTATCCATCTGTCTATCTACCCACCCACCTACTTGTCCATCCATCCATCCACTTACCTACCTATCCATCTGTCTATCCACCCACCCACTTACTTGTCCATCCATCCATCCACTTACCTACCTATCCATCTGTCCATCTACCCACCCACCTACGTGTCCATCCATCCATCCACTTACCTACCTATCCATCTGTCTATCTACCCACCTACCTACTTGTCCATCCATCCATCCACTTACCTACCTATCCATCTATCTATCCACCTACTCACTTATCTGTCCATACATCCATCCACTTACCTACCTATCCATCTATCTATCTATCCACCCTCCCACCTATTTGTCCATCTATCCATCCACTTACCTACCTATCCATCTGTCTATCCACCCACCCACTTACTTGTCCATCCATCCATCCACTTACCTACCTATCCATCTGTCCATCTAATCAACCACCTACTTGTCCATCCATCCATCCACTTACCTACCTATCCATCTGTCTATCCACCCACCCAACTACTTGTCCATCCATCCATCCACTTACCTACCTATCCATCTGTCTATCCACCCACCCACCTTCTTGTCCATCCATCCATCCACTTACCTGCCTATCCATCTGTCTATCCACCCACCCACCTACTTGTCCATCCATCCATCCATGCACTTACCTACCTATCCATCTGTCCATCTACCCACACACCTAATTGTCCATCCATCTATCCACTTTCCTACCTATCCATCTGTCTATCCACCCTCCCACCTAGTCCATCCATCCATCCACTTACCTACCTATCCATCTGTCTATCCACCCACCCACCTACTTGTCCATCCATCCATCCACTTACCTACCTATCCATCTGTCTATCTTCCCGCCCACCTACTTGTCCATCCATCCATCCACTTACCTACCTATCCATCTGTCTATCCACCCACCCACCTACTTGTCCATCCATCCATCCACTTACCTACCTATCCATCTGTCTATCCACCCACCCACCTACTTGTCCATCCATCCATCCACTTACCTACCTATCCATCTGTCTATCCACCCACCCACCTCGTCCATCCATCCATCCACTTACCCACCTATCTATCTGTCTATCCACCCACCCAACTACTTGTCCATCCATCCACTTGCCTACCTATCCATCTGTCTATCTACCCACCCATCTAGTCCATCCATCCATCCACTTACCTACCTATCCATCTGTCTATGCACCCACCCACCTACTTGTCCACCCATCCATCCACTTACCTACCTATCCATCTGTCTATCTACCCACCCACCTACTTGTCCATCCATCCATCCACTTACCTACCTATCCATCTGTCAATCCACCCACCCACCTACTTGTCCATCCATCCATCCACTTACCTACCTATCCATCTGTCTATCTACCCACCCACCTACTTGTCCATCCATCCATCCACTTACCTACCTATCCATCTATCCATCTATCTACCCACCCACCTACTTGTCCATCCATCCATCCACTTACCTACCTATCCATCTGTCTATCCACCCACCCAACTACTTGTCCATCCATCCATCCACTTACCTTCCTATCCATCTGTCTATCCACCCACCCAACTACTTGTCCATCCATCCATCCACTTACCTTCCTATCCATCTGTCTATCCACCCACCCACCTACTTGTCCATCCATCCATCCACTTACCTTCCTATCCATCTGTCTATCCACCCACCCAACTACTTGTCCATCCATCCATCCACTTACCTACCTATCCATCTGTCTATCCACCCACCCACTTACTTGTCCATCCATCTATCCACTTACCTACCTATCCATCTGTCCATCTACCCACCCACCTACTTGTCCATCCATCCATCCACTTACCTACCTATCCATCTATCTACCCACCCACCTACTTTTCCATCCATCCATCCACTTACCTACCTATCCATCTGTCTATCCACCCACCCAACTACTTGTCCATCCATCCATCCACTTACCTACCTATCCATCTGTCTATCCACCCACCCACCTACTTGTCCACCCATCCATCCACTTACCTACCTATCCATCTGTCTATCTACCCACCCACCTACTTGTCCATCCATCCATCCACTTACCTACCTATCCATCTGTCTATCCACCCACCCACTTACTTGTCCATCCATCCATCCACTTACCTACCTATCCATCTGTCCATCTACCCACCCACCTACCTGTCCATCCATCCATCCACTTACCTACCTATCCATCTATCTACCCACCCACCTACTTGTCCATCCATCCATCCACTTACCTACCTATCCATCTATCTATCTATCTACCTACCCACTTATCTGTCCATCCATCCATCCACTTACCTACCTGTCCACCTATCTATCTATCCACCCTCCCACCTATTTGTCCATCTATCCATCCACTTACCTATCTATCCATCTGTCTATCCACCCACCCACTTATTTGTCCATCCATCCATCCACTTACCTACCTATCCATCTGTCCATCTACTCACCCACCTACTTGTCCATCCATCCATCCACTTACCTACCTATCCATCTGTCTATCCACCCACCCAACTACTTGTCCATCCATCCATCCACTTACCTACCTATCCATCTGTCTATCCACCCACCCACCTACTTGTCCATCCATCCATCCACTTTCCTACCTATCCATCTGTCTATCCACCCTCCCACCTAGTCCATCCATCCATCCACTTACCTACCTATCCATCTGTCTATCCACCCACCCAACTACTTGTCCATCCATCCACTTACCTACCTATCCATCTGTCTATCTACCCGCCCACCTACTTGTCCATCCATCCATCCACTTACCTACCTATCCATCTGTCTATCCACCCACCCACCTACTTGTCCATCCATCCATCCACTGACCTACCTATCCATCTGTCTATCCACCCACCCACCTACTTGTCCATCCATCCATCCACTTACCTACCTATCCATCTGTCTATCCACCCACCCACCCAGTGCATCCATCCATCCACTTACCCACCTATCTATCTGTCTATCCACCCACCCAACTACTTGTCCATCCATCCACTTGCCTACCTATCCATCTGTCTATCTACCCACCCATCTAGTCCATCCATCCATCCACTTACCTACCTATCCATCTGTCTATCTACCCGCCCACCTACTTGTCCATCCATCCATCCACTTACCTACCTATCCATCTGTCTATCCACCCACCCACCTACTTGTCCATCCATCCATCCACTTACCTACCTATCCATCTGTCTATCCACCCACCCACCTACTTGTCCATCCATCCATCCACTTACCTACCTATCCATCTGTCTATCTACCCACCCATCTAGTCCATCCATCCATCCACTTACCTACCTATCCATCTGTCTATCTACCCGCCCACCTACTTGTCCATCCATCCATCCACTTACCTACCTATCCATCTGTCTATCCACCCACCCACCTACTTGTCCATCCATCCATCCACTTACCTACCTATCCATCTGTCTATCCACCCACCCACCTACTTGTCCATCCATCCATCCACTTACCTACCTATCCATTTGTCTATCCACCCACCCACTTAGTCCATCCATCCATCCACTTACCTACCTATCCATCTGTTTATCCACCCACCCACCTAGTCCACCCATCCATCCACTTACCTACCTATCCATCTGTCTATCCACCCACCCACCTAGTCCATCCATCCATCCACTTACCTACCTATCCATCTGTCTATTCACCCACCCAACTACTTGTCCATCCATCCATCCACTTACCTACCTATCCATCTCTCTATCCACCCACCCACCTACTTGTCCATCCATCCATTCACTTACCTACCTATCCATCTGTCTATCTACCCCCCCACCTACTTGTCCATCCATCCATCCACTTACCTACCTACCCATCTGTCCATCTACCCAACCACCTACTTGTCCATCTATCCATCCACTTACCTACCTATCCATCTGTCTATCCACCCACCGACCTACTTGTCCATCCATCCATCCACTTACCTACCTATCCATCTGTCTATCTACCCACCCACCTACTTGTCCATCCATCCATCCACTTACCTACCTATCCATCTATCTATCCACCCACCCAACTACTTGTCCATCCATCCATCCACTTACCTACCTATCCATCTATCTATCCACCCACCCAACTACTTGTCCATCCATCCATCCACTTACCTACCTATCCATCTGTCTATCCACCCACCCACCTACTTGTCCATCCATCCATCCACTTACCTACCTATCCATCTGTCTATCTACCCACCCACCTACTTGCCCATCCATCCATCCATCCATCCCTCCATCCATCCCTCCATCCATCCCTCCATCGATCCACTTACCTACCTATCCATCTATCTACCCACCCACCTACTTGTCCCTCCATCCATCCACTTACCTAGCTATCCATCTTTCTATCCACCCACCCACCTACTTCCCCATCCATCCATCCACTTACCTACCTCTCCATCTGTCTATCTACCCACCCACCTACTTGCCCATCCATCCATCCATCCATCCATCCATCCATCCATCCATCCATCGATCCACTTACCTACCTATCCATCTATCTACCCACCCACCTACTTGTCCCTCCATCCATCCACCTACCTAGCTATCCATCTTTCTATCCACCCACCAACCTACTTGTCCATCCATCCATCCACTTACCTACCTATCCATCTGTCTATCTACGCACCCACCTACTTGCCCATCCATCCATCCATCCATCCCTCCATCCATCCCTCCATCCATCCATCCATCGATCCACTTACCTACCTATCCATCTATCTACCCACCCACCTACTTGTCCCTCCATCCATCCACTTACCTAGCTATCCATCTTTCTATCCACCCACCCACCTACTTCCCCATCCATCCATCCACTTACCTACCTCTCCATCTGTCTATCTACCCACCCACCTACTTGCCCATCCATCCATCCATCCATCCATCCATCCATCCATCCATCCATCCATGCATCCATCCATCCATCGATCCACTTACCTACCTATCCATCTATCTACCCACCCACCTACTTGTCCCTCCATCCATCCACTTACCTAGCTATCCATCTTTCTATCCACCCACCAACCTACTTGTCCATCCATCCATCCACTTACCTACCTATCCATCTGTCTATCCACCCACCCACCTATCTGTCCATCCATCCATCTATCCACTTACCTATCCATCCAGCCACTTAACTATCCATACATCCATCCATCCATCCATCCATCCATCCATCCATCCATCCATCCATCCATCCATCCATCCATCCACTTACCTATCCATCCAGCCACTTAACTATCCATCCATCCATCCATCCATCCATCCATCCATCCATCCACCCACTTATCTATTCATACATCCATCATCCATCTGTCCGTCCATCCACTTACCTACCTATCCATCTGTCTATCCACCCACCCACCTACTTGTCCATCCATTCTTCCACTTACCTACCTATCCATTTGTCTATCCACCCACCCACTTAGTCCATCCATCCATCCACTTACCTACCTATCCATCTGTCTATCCACCCACCCACCTAGTCCATCCATCCATCCACTTTCCTACCTATACATATGTCTATCCCCCCACCCACCTAGTCCATCCATCCATCCACTTACCTACCTATCCATCTGTCTATCCACCCACCCACCTAGTCCATCCATCCATCCACTTACCTACCTATCCATCTGTCTATCCACCCACCCACCTAGTCCATCCATCCATCCACTTACTCACCTATCTATCTGTCTATCCACCCACCCAACTACTTGTCCATCCATCCACTTATCTACCTATCCATCTCTCTATCTACCCACCCACCTAGTCCATCCATCCATCCACTTACCTACCTATCCATCTGTCTATCTACCCACCCACCTACTTGTCCATCCATCCATCCATTTACCTACCTATACATATGTCTATCTATCCACCCACCTACTTGTCCATCCATCTATCCACTTACCTACCTATCCATCTGTCTATCCACCCTCCCACCTAGTCCATCCATCCATCCACTTACCTACCTATCCATCTGTCTATCCCCCCCCAACTACTTGTCCATCCATCCATCCACTTACCTACCTATCCATCTGTCTATCCACCCTCCCACCTAGTCCATCTATCCATCCACTTACCTACCTATCCATCTGTCTATCCACCCACCCATCTACTTGTCTATCCATCCATCCACTTACCTACCTATCCATCTGTCTATCCACCCACCCATCTACTTGTCCATCCATCCATCCACTTACCTACCTATCCATCTGTCCATCTACCCACCCACCTACTTGTCCATCCATCCATCCACTTACCTACCTATCCATCTATCTACCCACCCACCTACTTGTCCATCCATCCATCCACTTACCTACCTATCCATCTGTCTATCCACCCACCCAACTACTTGTCCATCCATCCATCCACTTACCTACCTATCCATCTGTCTATCCACCCACCCACCTACTTGTCCACCCATCCATCCACTTACCTACCTATCCATCTGTCTATCTACCCACCCACCTACTTGTCCCTCCATCCATCCACTTACCTACCTATCCATCTGTCTATCCACCCACCCACTTACTTGTCCATCCATCCATCCACTTACCTACCTATCCATCTGTCCATCTACCCACCCACCTACTTGTCCATCCATCCATCCACTTACCTACCTATCCATCTGTCTATCCACCCACCCACCTAGTCCATCCATCCATCCACTTACCCACCTATCTATCTGTCTATCCACCCACCCAACTACTTGTCCATCCATCCACTTACCTACCTATCCATCTGTCTATCTACCCACCCACCTAGTCCATCCATCCATCCACTTACCTACCTATCCATCTGTCTATCTACCCGCCCACCTACTTGTCCATCCATCCATCCACCAACCTACCTATCCCTCTGTCTATCCACCCACCCACCTACTTGTCCATCCATCCATCCATTTACCTACCTATACATATGTCTATCTATCCACCCACCTACTTGTCCATCCATCCATCCACTTACCTACCTATCCATCTGTCTATCCACCCTCCCACCTAGTCCATCCATCCATCCACTTACCTACCTATCCATCTGTCTATCTACCCACCCACCTACTTGTCCATCCATCCATCCATTTACCTACCTATACATATGTCTATCTATCCACCCACCTACTTGTCCATCCATCTATCCACTTACCTACCTATCCATCTGTCTATCCACCCTCCCACCTAGTCCATCCATCCATCCACTTACCTACCTATCCATCTGTCTATCCCCCCCCAACTACTTGTCCATCCATCCATCCACTTACCTACCTATCCATCTGTCTATCCACCCTCCCACCTAGTCCATCTATCCATCCACTTACCTAGCTATCCATCTGTCTATCCACCCACCCATCTACTTGTCCATCCATCCATCCACTTACCTACCTATCCATCTGTCTATCCACCCACCCATCTACTTGTCCATCCATCCATCCACTTACCTACCTATCCATCTGTCCATCTACCCACCCACCTACTTGTCCATCCATCCATCCACTTACCTACCTATCCATCTATCTACCCACCCACCTACTTGTCCATCCATCCATCCACTTACCTACCTATCCATCTGTCTATCCACCCACCCAACTACTTGTCCATCCATCCATCCACTTACCTACCTATCCATCTGTCTATCCACCCACCCACCTACTTGTCCACCCATCCATCCACTTACCTACCTATCCATCTGTCTATCTACCCACCCACCTACTTGTCCCTCCATCCATCCACTTACCTACCTATCCATCTGTCTATCCACCCACCCACTTACTTGTCCATCCATCCATCCACTTACCTACCTATCCATCTGTCCATCTACCCACCCACCTACTTGTCCATCCATCCATCCACTTACCTACCTATCCATCTGTCTATCCACCCACCCACCTAGTCCATCCATCCATCCACTTACCCACCTATCTATCTGTCTATCCACCCACCCAACTACTTGTCCATCCATCCACTTACCTACCTATCCATCTGTCTATCTACCCACCCACCTAGTCCATCCATCCATCCACTTACCTACCTATCCATCTGTCTATCTACCCGCCCACCTACTTGTCCATCCATCCATCCACCAACCTACCTATCCCTCTGTCTATCCACCCACCCACCTACTTGTCCATCCATCCATCCATTTACCTACCTATACATATGTCTATCTATCCACCCACCTACTTGTCCATCCATCCATCCACTTACCTACCTATCCATCTGTCTATCCACCCTCCCACCTAGTCCATCTATCCATCCACTTACCTACCTATCCATCTGAGTATCCACCCACCCAACTACTTGTCCATCCATCCATCCACTTACCTACCTATCCATCTGTCTATCCACCCACCCATCTACTTGTCCATCCATCCATCCACTTACCTACCTATCCATCTGTCCATCTACCCACCCACCTACTTGTCCATCCATCCATCCACTTACCTACCTATCCATCTATCTACCCACCCACCTACTTGTCCATCCATCCATCCACTTACCTACCTATCCATCTGTCTATCCACCCACCCATCTACTTGTCCATCCATCCATCCACTTACCTACCTATCCATCTGTCCATTTACCCACCCACCTACTTGTCCATCCATCCATCCACTTACCTACCTATCCATCTGTCTATCCACCCACCCACCTACTTGTCCACCCATCCATCCACTTACCTACCTATCCATCTGTCTATCTACCCACCCACCTACTTGTCCCTCCATCCATCCACTTACCTACCTATCCATCTGTCTATCCACCCACCCACTTACTTGTCCATCCATCCATCCACTTACCTACCTATCCATCTGTCCATCTACCCACCCACCTACTTGTCCATCCATCCATCCACTTACCTACCTATCCATCTGTCTATCCACCCACCCACCTAGTCCATCCATCCATCCACTTACCCACCTATCTATCTGTCTATCCACCCACCCAACTACTTGTCCATCCATCCACTTGCCTACCTATCCATCTGTCTATCTACCCACCCATCTAGTCCATCCATCCATCCACTTACCTACCTATCCATCTGTCTATCTACCCGCCCACCTACTTGTCCATCCAACCATCCACTTACCTACCTATCCATCTGTCTATGCACCCACCCACCTACTTGTCCACCCATCCATCCACTTACCTACCTATCCATCTGTCTATCTACCCACCCACCTACTTGTCCATCCATCCATCCACTTACCTACCTATCCATCTGTCTATCCACCCACCCACTTACTTGTCCATCCATCTATCCACTTACCTACCTATCCATCTGTCCATCTACCCACCCACCTACTTGTCCATCCATCCATCCACTTACCTACCTATCCATCTATCTACCCACCCACCTACTTTTCCATCCATCCATCCACTTACCTACCTATCCATCTGTCTATCCACCCACCCAACTACTTGTCCATCCATCCATCCACTTACCTACCTATCCATCTGTCTATCCACCCACCCACCTACTTGTCCACCCATCCATCCACTTACCTACCTATCCATCTGTCTATCTACCCACCCACCTACTTGTCCATCCATCCATCCACTTACCTACCTATCCATCTGTCTATCCACCCACCCACTTACTTGTCCATCCATCCATCCACTTACCTACCTATCCATCTGTCCATCTACCCACCCACCTACCTGTCCATCCATCCATCCACTTACCTACCTATCCATCTTTCTATCTACCCACCCACCTACTTGTCCATCCATCCATCCACTTACCTACCTATCCATCTATCTATCTATCTATCTACCTACCCACTTATCTGTCCATCCATCCATCCACTTACCTACCTGTCCACCTATCTATCTATCCACCCTCCCACCTATTTGTCCATCTATCCATCTACTTACCTATCTATCCATCTGTCTATCCACCCACCCACTTATTTGTCCATCCATCCATCCACTTACCTACCTATCCATCTGTCCATCTACTCACCCACCTACTTGTCCATCCATCCATCCACTTACCTACCTATCCATCTGTCTATCCACCCACCCAACTACTTGTCCATCCATCCATCCACTTACCTACCTATCCATCTGTCTATCCACCCACCTACCTACTTGTCCATCCATCCATCCACTTTCCTACCTATCCATCTGTCTATCCACCCTCCCACCTAGTCCATCCATCCATCCACTTACCTACCTATCCATCTGTCTATCCACCCACCCAACTACTTGTCCATCCATCCACTTACCTACCTATCCATCTGTCTATCTACCCGCCCACCTACTTGTCCATCCATCCATCCACTTACCTACCTATCCATCTGTCTATCCACCCACCCACCTACTTGTCCATCCATCCATCCACTGACCTACCTATCCATCTGTCTATCCACCCACCCACCTACTTGTCCATCCATCCATCCACTGACCTACCTATCCATCTGTCTATCCACCCACCCACCCAGTGCATCCATCCATCCACTTACCCACCTATCTATCTGTCTATCCACCCACCCAACTACTTGTCCATCCATCCACTTGCCTACCTATCCATCTGTCTATCTACCCACCCATCTAGTCCATCCATCCATCCACTTACCTACCTATCCATCTGTCTATGTACCCGCCCACCTACTTGTCCATCCATCCATCCACTTACCTACCAATCCATCTGTCTATCCACCCACCCACCTACTTGTCCATCCATCCATCCACTTACCTACCTATCCATCTGTCTATCCACCCACCCACCTACTTGTCCATCCATCCATCCACTTACCTACCTATCCATCTGTCTATCTACCCACCCATCTAGTCCATCCATCCATCCACTTACCTACCTATCCATCTGTCTATCTACCCGCCCACCTACTTGTCCATCCATCCACTTACCTACCTATCCATCTGTCTATCCACCCACCCACCTACTTGTCCATCCATCCATCCACTTACCTACCTATCCATCTGTCTATCCACCCACCTACTTACTTGTCCATCCATCCATCCACTTACCTACCTATCCATCTGTCCATCTACCCACCCACCTACTTGTCCATCCATCCATCCACTTACCTACCTATCCATCTGTCTATCTACCCACCCACGTACTTGTCCATCCATCCATCCTCTTACCTACCTATCCATCTATCTATCTATCCACCTACCCACTTATCTGTCCATTCATCCATCCACTTACCTATCTATCCATCTATCTATCTATCCACCCTCCCACCTATTTGTCCATCTATCCATCCACTTACCTACATATCCATCTGTCTATCCACCCACCCACTTACTTGTCCATCCATCCATCCACTTACCTACCTATCCATCTGTCCATCTACTCACCCACCTACTTGTCCATCCATCCATCCACTTACCTACCTATCCATCTGTCTATCCACCCACCCAACTACTTGTCCATCCATCCATCCACTTACCTACCTACCCATCTGTCTATCCACCCACCCACCTACTTGTCCATCCATACATCCACTTACCTACCTATCCATCTGTCTATCCACCCTCCCACCTAGTCCATCCATCCATCCACTTACCTACCTATCCATCTGTCCATCTACTCACCCACCTACTTGTCCATCCATCCATCCACTTACCTACCTATCCATCTGTCTATCTACCCACCCACCTACTTGTCCATCCATCCATCCACTTACCTACCTATCTATCTGTCTATCCACCCACCCAACTACTTGTCCATCCATCCATCCACTTATCTACCTATCCATTTGTCTATCCACCCACCCACTTAGTCCATCCATCCATCCACTTATCTACGTATCCATCTGTCTATCCACCCACCCACCTACTTGTCCATCCATCCATCCACTTACCTACCTATCCATCTGTCCATCTACCCACCCACCTACTTGTCCATCCATCCATCCACTTTCCTACCTATCCATCTGTCTATCCACCCTCCCACCTAGTCCATCCATCCATCCACTTACCTACCTATCCATCTGTCTATCTACCCACCCACCTACTTGTCCATCCATCCATCCACTTACCTACCTATCCATCTGTCTATCTACCCACCCACATACTTGTCCATCCATCCATCCACTTACCTACATATCCATCTATCTATCTATCCACCTACCCACTTATCTGTCCATCCATCCATCCACTTACCTACCTATCCATCTATCTATCTATCCACCCTCCCACCTATTTGTCCATCTATCCATCCACTTACCTACATATCCATCTGTCTATCCACCCACCCACTTACTTGTCCATCCATCCATCCACTTACCTACCTATCCATCTGTCTATCCTCCCACCCACCTACTTGTCCATCCATCCATCCACTGACCTACCTATCCATCTGTCTATCCGCCCACCCACTTTCTTGTCCATCCATCCACCCACTTACCTACCTATCCATCTGTCTATCTACCCACCCACCTACTTGTCCTTCCATCCATCCACTTACCTACCTATCCATCTGTCTATCCACCCACCCACCTACTTGTCCATCCATCCATCCACTTACCTACCTATCCATCTGTCTATACAACCACCCACTTACTTGTCCATCCATCCATCCACTTACCTACCTATCCATCTGTCCATCTACCCACCCACCTACTTGTCCATCCATCCATCCACTTACCTACCTATCCATCTGTCTATCCACCCACCCAACTACTTGTCCATCAGTCCATCCACTTACCTACCTATCCATCTGTCTATACAACCACCCACTTACTTGTCCATCCATCCATCCACTTACCTACCTATCCATCTGTCCATCTACCCACCCACCTACTTGTCCATCCATCCATCCACTTACCTACCTATCCATCTGTCTATCCACCCACCCACCTACTTGTCCATCCATCCATCCACTTACCTACCTATCCATCTGTCTATCCACCCACCCAACTACTTGTCCATCCATCCACTTGCCTACCTATCCATCTGTCTATCTACCCACCCATCTAGTCCATCCATCCATCCACTTACCTACCTATCCATCTATCTATCTATCCACCCTCCCACCTATTTGTCCATCCATCCATCCACTTACCTACCTATCCATCTGTCTATCCACCCACCCAACTACTTGTCCATCCATCCATCCACTTACCTACCTATCCATCTGTCTATACAACCACCCACTTACTTGTCCATCCATCCATCCACTTACCTACCTATCCATCTGTCCATCTACCCACCCACCTACTTGTCCATCCATCCATCCACTTACCTACCTATCCATCTGTCTATCCACCCACCCAACTACTTGTCCATCAGTCCATCCACTTACCTACCTATCCATCTGTCTATCCACCCACCCATCTACTTGTCCATCCGTCCATCCACTTACCTACCTATCCATCTGTCTATCTACCCACCCACCTACTTGTCCATCCGTCCATCCACTTACCTACCTATCCATCTTTCTATCCACCCACTCACCTACTTGTCCATCCATCCATCCACTTACCTACCTATCCATCTGTCTATCCACCCACCCATTTACTTGTCCATCCATCCATCCACTTACCTACCTATCCATCTGCCTATCCACCCACCCACCTACTTGTCCATCCATCCATCCACTTACCTACCTATCCATCTGTCTTTCTACCCACCCACCTACTTGTCCATCCATCCATCCACTTACCTACCTATCCATCTGTCTATCCACCCACCCAACTACTTGTCCATCCATCCATCCACTTACCTACCTATCCATCTGTCTATCTACCCACCCACCTACTTGTCCATCCATCCATCCACTTACCTACCTATCCATCTGTCTATCCACCCACCCACCTACTTGTCCATCCATCCATCCACTTACCTACCTATCCATCTGTCTATCCACCCACCCACTTACTTGTCCATCCATCCATCCACTTACCTACCTATCCATCTGTCCATCTACCCACCCACCTACTTGTCCATCCATCCATCCACTTACCTACCTATCCATCTGTCTATCTACCCACACACCTACTTGTCCTTCCATCCATCCACTTACCTACCTATCCATCTATCTATCTATCCACCTACCCACCTATCTGTCCATCCATCCATCCACTTACCTACCTATCCATCTATCTATCTATCCACCCTCCCACCTATTTGTCCATCCATCCATCCACTTATCTACCTATCCATCTGTCTATCCACCCACCCACCTACTTGTCCATCCATCCATCCACTTACCTACCTATCCATCTGTCTATCCACCCACCCACCTACTTGTCCATCCATCCATCCACTGACCTACCTATCCATCTGTCTATCTACCCACCCACCTACTTGTCCATCCATCCATCCACTTACCTACCTATCCATCTGTCTATCCACCCTCCCACCTAGTCCATCCATCCATCCACTTACCTACCTATCCATCTGTCTATCCACCCACCCAACTACTTGTCCATCCATCCATCCACTTACCTACCTATCCATCTGTCTATCCACCTACCCACCTACTTGTCCATCCATCCATCCACTTACCTACCTATCCATCTGTCTATCCACCCACCCACCTACTTGTCCATCCATCCATCCACTTACCTACCTATACATCTGTCTTTCTACCCACCCACCTACTTGTCCATCCATCCATCCACTTACCTACCTATCCATCTGTCTATCCACCCACCCAACTACTTGTCCATCCATCCATCCACTTACCTACCTATCCATCTGTCTATCTACCCACCCACCTACTTGTCCATCCATCCATCCACTTACCTACCTATCCATCTGTCTATCCACCCACCCACCTACTTGTCCATCCATCCATCCACTTACCTACCTATCCATCTGTCTATCCACCCACCCACTTACTTGTCCATCCATCCATCCACTTACCTATCTATCCATCTGTCCATCTACCCACCCACCTACTTGTCCATCCATCCATCCACTTACCTACCTATCCATCTGTCTATCTACCCACACACCTACTTGTCCTTCCATCCATCCACTTACCTACCTATCCATCTATCTATCTATCCACCTACCCACCTATCTGTCCATCCATCCATCCACTTACCTACCTATCCATCTATCTATCTATCCACCCTCCCACCTATTTGTCCATCCATCCATCCACTTACCTACCTATCCATCTGTCTATCCACCCACCCACCTACTTGTCCATCCATCCATCCACTTACCTACCTATCCATCTGTCTATCCACCTACCCACCTACTTGTCCATCCATCCATCCACTTACCTACCTATCCATCTGTCTATCTACCCACCCACCTACTTATCCATCCATCCATCCACTTACCTACCTATCCATCTGTCTATCCACCCTCCCACCTAGTCCATCCATCCATCCACTTACCTACCTATCCATCTGTCTATCCACCCACCCAACTACTTGTCCATCCATCCACTTACCTACCTATCCATCTGTCTATCTACCCGCCCACCTACTTGTCCATCCATCCATCCACTTACCTACCTATCCATCTGTCTATCCCCCACCCACCTACTTGTCCATCCATCCATCCACTTACCTACCTATCCATCTGTCTATCCACCCACCCACCTACTTGTCCATCCATCCATCCACTTACCTACCTATCCATCTGTCTATCCACCCACCCACCTAGTCCATCCATCCATCCACTTACCCACCTATCTATCTGTCTATCCACCCACCCAACTACTTGTCCATCCATCCACTTGCCTACCTATCCATCTGTCTATCTACCCACCCATCTAATCCATCCATCCATCCACTTACCTACCTATCCATCTGTCTATCTACCCGCCCACCTACTTGTCCATCCATCCATCCACTTACCTACCTATCCATCTGTCTATCCACCCACCCACCTACTTGTCCACCCATCCATCCACTTACCTACCTATCCATCTGTCTATCTACCCACCCACCTACTTGTCCATCCATCCATCCACTTACCTACCTATCCATCTGTCCATCTACCCACCCACCTACTTGTCCATCCATCCATCCACTTACCTACCTGTCCATCTGTCTATCTACCCACCCACGTAATTGTCCATCCATCCATCCACTTACCTACCTATCCATCTATCTATCTATCCACCTACCCACTTATCTGTCCATCCATCCATCCACTTACCTACCTATCCATCTATCTATCTATCCACCCTCCCACCTATTTGTCCATCTATCCATCCACTTACCTACATATCCATCTGTCTATCCACCCACCCACTTACTTGTCCATCCATCCATCCACTTACCTACCTATCCATCTGTCCATCTACTCACCCACCTACTTGTCCATCCATCCATCCACTTACCTACCTATCCATCTGTCTATCCACCCACCCAACTACTTGTCCATCCATCCATCCACTTACCTACCTACCCATCTGTCTATCCACCCACCCACCTACTTGTCCATCCATCCATCCACTTACCTACCTATCCATCTGTCTATCTACCCACCCACCTACTTGTCCATCCATCCATCCACTTACCTACCTATCCATCTGTCTATCCACCCACCCACCTACTTGTCCATCCATCCATCCACTTACCTACCTATCCATCTGTCCATCTACCCACCCACCTACTAGTCCATCCATCCATCCACTTTCCTACCTATCCATCTGTCTATCCACCCTCCCACCTAGTCCATCCATCCATCCACTTACCTACCTATCCATCTGTCTATCCACCCACCCAACTACTTGTCCATCCATCCATCCACTTATCTACCTATCCATTTGTCTATCCACCCACCCACTTAGTCCATCCATCCATCTACTTACCTACCTATCCATCTGTCTATCCACCCACCCACCTAGTCCATCCATCCATCCACTTACCTACCTATCCATATGTCTATCCACCCACCCACCTACTTGTCCATCCATCCATCCACTTACCTACCTATCCATCTGTCTATCCACCCACCCACCTAGTCCATCCATCCATCCACTTACCTACCTATCCATCTATCTATATATCCACCTACCCACCTATCTGTCCATCCATCCATCCACTTACCTACCTATCCATCTATCTATCTATCCACCCTCCCACCTATTTGTCCATCCATCCATCCAGTTACCTACCTATCCATCTGTCTATCCACCCACCCACCTACTTGTCCATCCATCCATCCAGTTACCTACCTATCCATCTGTCTATCCTCCCACCCACCTACTTGTCCATCCATCCATCCACTTACCTACCTATCCATCTGTCTATCCGCCCACCCACTTTCTTGTCCATCCATCCACCCACTTACCTACCTATCCATCTGTCCATCTACCCACCCACCTATCTGTCCATCCATCCATCCACTTACCTACCTATCCATCTGTCTATCCACCCACCCATTTACTTGTCCATCCATCCATCCACTTACCTACCTATCCATCTGTCTATCCACCCACCCACCTACTTGTCCATCCATCCATCCACTTACCTACCTTTCCATCTGTCTTTCTACCCACCCACCTACTTGTCCATCCATGCATCCACTTACCTACCTATCCATCTGTCTATCCACCCACCCAACTACTTGTCCGTCCATTCATCCACTTACCTACCTATCCATCTGTCTATCTACCCACCCACCTACTTGTCCATCCATCCATCCACTTACCTACCTATCCATCTGTCTATCCACCCACCCACCTACTTGTCCATCCATCCATCCACTTACCTACCTATCCATCTGTCTATCCACCCACCCACTTACTTGTCCATCCATCCATCCACTTACCTACCTATCCATCTGTCCATCTACCCACCCATCTACTTGTCCATCCATCCATCCACTTACCTACCTATCCATCTGTCTATCCACCCACCCAACTACTTGTCCGTCCATTCATCCACTTACCTACCTATCCATCTGTCTATCTACCCACCCACCTACTTGTCCATCCATCCATCCACTTACCTACCTATCCATCTATCTATCTATCCACCCTCCCACCTATTTGTCCATCCATCCATCCAGTTACCTACCTATCCATCTGTCTATCCACCCACCCACCTACTTGTCCATCCATCCATCCAGTTACCTACCTATCCATCTGTCTATCCTCCCACCCACCTACTTGTCCATCCATCCATCCACTTACCTACCTATCCATCTGTCTATCCGCCCACCCACTTTCTTGTCCATCCATCCACCCACTTACCTACCTATCCATCTGTCCATCTACCCACCCACCTATCTGTCCATCCATCCATCCACTTACCTACCTATCCATCTGTCTATCCACCCACCCATTTACTTGTCCATCCATCCATCCACTTACCTACCTATCCATCTGTCTATCCACCCACCCACCTACTTGTCCATCCATGCATCCACTTACCTACCTATCCATCTGTCTATCCACCCACCCAACTACTTGTCCGTCCATTCATCCACTTACCTACCTATCCATCTGTCTATCTACCCACCCACCTACTTGTCCATCCATCCATCCACTTACCTACCTATCCATCTGTCTATCCACCCACCCACCTACTTGTCCATCCATCCATCCACTTACCTACCTATCCATCTGTCTATCCACCCACCCACTTACTTGTCCATCCATCCATCCACTTACCTACCTATCCATCTGTCCATCTACCCACCCATCTACTTGTCCATCCATCCATCCACTTACCTACCTATCCATCTGTCTATCTACCCACACACCTACTTGTCCTTCCATCCATCCACTTACCTACCGATCCATCTATCTATCTATCTACCTATCCACCTATCTGTCCATCCATCCATCCACTTACCTACCTATCCATCTGTCTATCCACCCACCCACCTACTTGTCCATCCATCCATCCATTTACCTACCTATCCATCTGTCTATCCACCCACCCACCTACTTGTCCATCCATCCATCCACTTACCTACCTATCCATCTGTCTATCTACCCACCCACCTACTTGTCCATCCATCCATCCACTTACCTACCTATCCATCTGTCTATCCACCCACCCAACTACTTGTCCATCCATCCATCCACTTACCTACCTATCCATCTGTCTATCCACCTACCCACCTACTTGTCCATCCATCCATCCACTTACCTACCTATCCATCTGTCTATCTACCCACCCACCTACTTGTCCATCCATCCATCCACTTACCTACCTATCCATCTGTCTATCCACTCTCCCACCTAGTCCATCCATCCATCCACTTACCTACCTATCCATCTGTCTATCTACCCACCCACCTACTTGTCCATCCATCCATCCACTTACCTACCTATCCATCTGTCTATCCACCCTCCCACCTAGTCCATCCATCCATCCACTTACCTACCTATCCATCTGTCTATCTACCCACCCACCTACTTGTCCATCCATCCATCCACTTACCTACCTATCCATCTGTCTATCCACCCACCCACCTACTTGTCCATCCATCTATCCACTTACCTACCTATCCATCTGTCTATCTACCCACCCACCTTCTTGTACATCCATCCATCCACTTACCTACCTATCCATCTGTCTATCCACCCACCCACCTACTTGTCCATCCATCCATCCACTTACCTACCTATCCATCTGTCTATCTACCTATCCATCTGTCTATCTACCCACCCACCTACTTGTCCATCCACCCATCCACTTACCTCCCTTTCCATCTGTCTATCCACTCACCCACCTACTTGTCCATCCATCCATCCACTTACCTACCTATCCATCTGTCTATCCACCCACCCACCTACTTGTCCATCCATCCATCCACTTACCTACCTATCCATCTGTCTATCCACCCACCCACCTACTTGTCCATCCATCCATCCACTTACCTACCTATCCATCTGTCTATCCACCCACCCACCTAATCCATCCATCTATCCACTTACCTACCTATCCATCTGTCTATCCACCCACCCACCTAATCCATCCATCCACCCACTTACCTACCTATCCATCTGTCTATCCACCCACCCACCTCATCCATCCATCCATCCACTTACCTACCTATCCATCTATCTATCTATCCACCCACCCATCTATTTGTCCATCCATCCATCCACTTACCTACCTATCCATCTATCCACCCACCCACCCAACCTCCTTTCTGCCTACCTACCTATCCATCTATCTAATGGATCTATCTGATCATCTTCCTTGTACTTTAGCACGTGAAACAAGTGTCAGCTCCGGAAGCCATATTGAGACCAGATGCTCCCACGCTGCCACATTTTGAGCCTGGGAAAGTGGGAGGGGGTAATTTCTTGGAATGTATGTAGTTAGGCATCATAATATTCTTTTTCTAATTCAAGGTCATGTTAGTTTGCGCATAAGTAAGGGGAAGTCTCAAGTTGGGACGGATGATGATTGGGGCATGTGATGTGATGATGGGTGCAGGGGATGGATTTGTAGTTTTTACTTATTGCAAGGAAGCCCAGAACTTTCAGATTTGGGATTCCCCAGCTGTGCCAGTTTACTCTCCAAATTAAACAGAACTTTTGAGAAGATGTCTGTGTCGGAGTTATTTGTTGGACTGGAGGTTTTCTGGAATGCTGACCAAGATCAAAATATTATTAGGAAATCAGATTGAAGATGGCTGTCATGACAAAATTATTTCTACTCTTTTTAACAAGTATGTCTGGGCAGAAAATCATTGCTATTTTCTGCTGATGTTCTTGGTGATGGTGAACATAGATGAGCTATTTTCAAAGGCAGATACATGTCTAAATAAATCCCACTTTTCCAGGGAAGGCTGCACATTAGACGTTCTGTCATTGTTAAAGGCAGTGCGGAATCTGGTAAGGAAAACTGAAGTGATGAGCCAACAATTCACAGGTTGTCCCATGTTATAACCTATTTTAGCCACTAAGAGGCAGCTAAACTATAAAGTTAGGTAGTATGTTGGGCCAGGGACAAATCTAGAATTTCAGCAGTGTTGGATGGGTGAGACTTGGTTTTATTGTAGCATATATCTTTGACAATAAAAAATTACTTATTTATTTTATGCAAAAACGTTGCAGTTGAAGAGCCAGTCTTTCTAATGCTGGAGAAAAACATTTCATGGACACCTAAGCCTAAGTACATCTTCTTCTTTTTTCTTTTGCAGTTTTTCGCTCTGACATTTGTCACCAAAAAAGTTAATTAGTGTGTCCTTCTTTCCCTCCTTATAGTCCTCCTTTCCGATTGTCTATATCCCCGTTTGCCTGTTCGGATATCTGGTAGTTCCAGTCTCATCTATGTCCTGTAGCTGAGAAACCAACTTTGTCCCAGAGGTGCTTTTTCAAAAGGCAACTGGATTTTGTTTTTCCTCAAAGACGTTTTGCTTCTCATTCAAGAAGCTTCTTCAGTTCTGACTGAAACTTCTTGGAGGAGAAATGAAACATCTTCAAGGAAAAACAAAGTCCAGTTGCCTTTTGAAAAAGCACTTTGGGGACAACCATAATTTGGATCACTGAGAATCTCCATAGGCAACTTGTTATTCCCATTTTATCCAGTGGTGGTACTCAATTTTTTTTTTACTATTGGTTCTGTGGGCATGGCTTGGTGTGGCTTGGTGGGTGTGGTGTGGCTTGGCGGGTGTGGCAGAGGAAGGATACTGTAAAATCCTCATTCTCTTCCCACTCCTGGGGGAAGGTTATTGCAAAATCTCCATACCTGCTTTCTAGCTCCATCCTCCTGTGTAGGGCAACAAAAGAAGTCCCAGCTGATCAGCTGGGACTTGGGAGGCAGAGAATAGATGGGGCAAGGCCAGTCAGAGATGGTATTTACCAGTTCTCCGAACTACTCAAAATGTCCACTACTGGTTCTCCAGAACCTGTCAGAACTGGCTGAATACCATCTCTTATTTTATCCCAGTTTAAATCCTGCATTATTCTGACTCGTTGGAAAAGCTATTGCTAGATTCCTCCTGATTTTTAGCTTCCATGGGCTACTGTACCATTCTCCTCTTACAATGTTCCTATCATTACAGAAAAGTCTACAGTTGTAGTCATACTGTAAAATTAAACCTGGTACTGACATGATGGTTGATAAAGAGATTTATCTGCTGCTCATTGTGGACCATGGAAGTTGAGATTTTAACAAGAGGGCTTCTTGGTTTGTCATCTGTTATTTGAATCTCTCTGCTCATGTATTTACTAATGGGATTATTTCACCAGTAATTGAAATGCAATATGGGACCTAAAGATGACCTTCATTTCCCCTACGTTTTAATCCAATGCTGTAACTTTTGACATAAGATAACCAGATGAAATCCATAGTACGTGGTTTGCTGGACATCAGAAAAAATAGGTTATCTCCAGATCATATCATGTACGTTTGTGTGTCAATCAATCAATAATTATGAAACCGATATAAGAATCTGTACCTGAGTTTGCTGAAGTGATATAGCAATTTGGTAAATATGTAGACATACAGTAAATTGGAGTAAGTCAAATATAGTGCAGATTGGCAAAAAGTAGGTAAAATCTAATTTTTGTTTATTGATTGGAACTTCTTAATTATGGCCCTGTTTAGTGGATAAGAATGCTTCAATACGTATCACCAGGATAAAACAGAGTATTAAAAGATGGATGAAAATAACCTTAAATGTGTGTGGAAGAACGAATGTAATAAAAATGAATTTGGATCAAGACTGATATGTATTTATTTTGGGAGCAGAATCTGTTTGGACTGGGCCAAAGTCTTGCAGGGAGCATCAGTGGCTGAGTGAGGGGATTAGAACTCAGGCCTTCTCACTCCTAGTTCAAAACCTTCTCCACTAGACCTTGGGCCAATCCCCTGTCTCAGCCAAAAATCACTTTCATGTCTGAGAATAGACTTGAACCTGGCCTGACTCACAATTCCTATATTTGTAGCATATTTCACCATTGTTAATCAAGGATATTACTCAATTAACTTCGTTTCCTGGGTTTACATACTGTACATGAATTGTTCAGGCAATGTGGGCATCTCTCAAGAGGTTTAAAAACTGTTTTTCAACCTTGGCAAATCTCTATGGAGATTCTCAGTCATGGTTTTCCCAAAGGTGCTTTTTCCAAGAGGCAAGTGGACTTTCTGGTTTTTCTTTGAAGACGTTTCGCTTCTCAACCAAGAAGCTTCTTCAGCTCTGACTGGATGGTGGATAAACCCTTCCATTCCCCACCATCCAGTCAGAGCTGAAGAAGCTTCTTGGTTGAGAAGCGAAATCTCTTCAAAGAAAAATAAGAAAGTCCAGTTGCCTCTTGGAAAAAAAGCACCTTTGGATCAACCTTGGCAACTTTAAGACGTGTCGACTTCAACTCCCAGAATTCCCCAGCCAGCTTGAAGTCCACAGTTGTCAGGGTTGAGAAACACTGCTGAAAAATAATTGGTGGATAGTGCACGGTGTAAACACAGACTTGAGCCTTACCTTGTTGAGGGAATCTAACAATTCTTCCTGCTGAACCTTCAATGCCCCATAGGCTTTTCCTCCTAAGGGAAGGAGAAAATATTAACAGCCATATAAAATTGTTCACATATCTGTGCTTTCCTTCCCACATGTTCCTCTGGGCCTTATCCAGTATTTACAGTTCCTCTTTAAGTGGCAGTTTCTTGATGAGAAAAGAAGTGAGATGTTCCTCTCTTTGGGTTTTACTTTTCTGTAGATCTTGGGCAATCAAAGAGGAACTAAACCAAATATTCTGACTCAGTGTTTTTTTTTCCTGTCAATCCTCTCTGCTCCCTCACCCGTAACAACAAAGAGGAAAAGGGAAAGCTGAAAACAGCCACAGGTCGTCCTCAGCTTACGACCACAATTGAGCCCCAATTTTTTTGGTGACTAAGTGAGACATTTGTTCAATGTGTTTTGTCACATTTTACAACATTTCTTGCTCCAGTTGTTAGGTCAACCGGTTCTCCAGTCAGTAACACGGTGGTTAAACGAATCAGGCTTTTCCCCATGGACTTTCCTTGTCAGAAGATCGCAAAAAACAGGTCACATGATCACAGGGCCCAGCAACCATCATAAATACGAACCAGTTGTCAAGCATTTGATCACATGACCACGTGGATGCCACAAAGGTTGTCACTGTGAAAAATAGTCGTAAGTCACTGGATTCAGTGCTGTTTTTACTTTGAATGGTCACTAAACAAACTGTTGTGAGCCGAGAACTCCTGGATTGTGATAAGATTCCTAAGAGGTCTGTAAAGGGTGTGCATAAGTGCACCATCGTGCCTTCTGTCCCTATCCTATTGTCCCCATTTAATTGTACCTATTTTCTGTATTCTTACTCATGTTTATACTTATACCTATTATCTTGTAAGCGACTGACAAATCAAATAAATAAATAAAATAAAGAGACGATGGCTACAGTGGAAAAGTTGACATTGCAATGTTGGCCAGGGAAGGAAAAATGGGTTTTTGGGTTTTTGCAAAAAAAAATAATGCATCAGCTTTTTCTTTTTCTTTTTTGTGAGAATGGCAAACTTCCACATTCACGAGTAATTTTTGTTGTTTCAAAATATCTGTCCACAATAAGAAAGAAGGTAGAGGTGGCCAGCATGGCTGTCGGTCTTTAAAGCAGAGATAGTATTCAGCAGGTTCTGACCAGTTCTGGAGAACCGGTAGCGGAAATTTTGAGTAGTTTTGAGGACCAGCAAAGATCACCTCTGATTGGAGATTTTATAGAATCCTTCCCTTGCCACGCCCACCAAGCCACGCCCAGAGAACCGGCAGTAAAAATATTTGAATTCCCACCACTGCCTTAAAGGTAAACCAGATGAGAAAATCAACCGTGCGTACTCATACTACCTTCATTGTGAGATTAGATCAACAGAATCTGGCAAGTCTGAAAGCACATCTTTCTCCCTTTAGCTTTGTAACCCAAGAAACTAAGCGAAGTCGCTTCTGAAACCGAACGGGATAACTTGCCTGAGTTAATCTGCTG